>JACJUY010002839.1:20171-45795 GCA_014220935.1 Platorchestia sp. MABIK | reverse complement strand
GCTGAGGACTCGTCTGTACGATCTGCAGTGTATCGTTCAAGACGCTGAAATAGGTGAGCTTTCAGATTTCTTCACCCTGTCGATGAGATAGAATTCGAAATCTAAGACAAATATTGCTGTCTGATGAACCGTCCCAATTCCATGCAACTTTTCGACGTATCGTAACGGGTTTTACGAAAACTGTAGTTGCAATGCAAGTCCATCCTCTGCAAATATTACGAATTCAGCAGTGTGAACCGATTCTTTGATTCACATGTCGTTCTGGGGCTTATGTTTGTTCTCAGGCTTTTAAGTAACGCTTGTCGAGGTTTCCATAATACATAACCACGTTTATCTCAAGCTTAAATTATGTGTACAAACTTGCACAAGTATGGACATTGACTTGGCTTGTGACCGGATTCATCGTACTACTGAATTATTTAAGCAACCACCGTGCGTGATGATCCAGAACTAGCACACACTGAGAGTCATGATTGTTAACGCGAGGGTTAGTTCATAAATGATGCCTATGAGGTTTTATCTACTCTATAAAAGCATATTTGCAATCCTTCAATACGGTGCCTCTGCTTTTCAATGGTCAGGTTCCACTACGCAGGAAACTTTGCAATTTCATTTGATACCTCACCTCTGCTTATATTACGAATGGCTCGAGTAACTGCGAAAGAAAGCGCTTCAAGAGGTGCATGACGCCATTCTCGTATGAGTTGTTTAGAAGTTGAGGAAAGTCCTAGTCTGGTGAATTCATGTCACAATTGGAAGGTATATTAGGTTTGCATTTAACTTTCGACGGGGCGAAATGTAGGCAATCGATTTTGTAAAATGTACGTGGCTAAGTTTAGATTAACTGATTTTTTTTCTGTTTTCGAATAAAATTCCCGGTTTTACAGTCGTGCGACACTCTAACGTGGAATTTTTGTCTGATGATGGCTCCGTGTTTATTTTAAATGAAGATCAGAATTCTTTTGATTTTCGAGAATTCGATGGTATTTTTTTGCATGTGAGAAAGATCTAACCCAACTGTGATTTCAACTCGGTTTCAAGCTTTTTAACCCCCGATTTATCAACAGCGATGCTTGAAAGCGTGGCCTTCACTGCTAATTTCAGGTCCATTTTGCTCCTGAAATTTTTATCTTAACACAAGATCGCTTATCCCGAACATTCGCTGTAATTTCTATATATCATAACAACAGCCCAACCTGTTGATGAAACATGAACAAGTACTTAAACTTAGAGTTACATCAGACGTAACATTCCCTATCAACGCATTCACTACACTTTGTAGTACCGAGCTTCTAGTCAGTCAGTAAATTATTCATAAAATGATCGTGTTAATAGTACATGCGATCTTGATCGCTGCGCAGTTTAACTTTGATCTGCGTATCAGCGGTACTAACCATCTTGATATCAGAGTCGTTGAATTTTGAAACTTATGACTTGTAGTCATTCTTTAAACTTATTGATCGCTGCGCAGTTTAACTTTGATCTACCTATCAGCGGTACTACCCATCTTGATATCAGAGCCGTTGAATTTTGAAACTTATGACTTGTAGTCATTCTTTAAACTAGATGATAGGATGCAGATATTTACTTGTCCTAACACATTTCCTACAAAGTGACCCAACGGTGGTCATTTAGGTGATTTTCATAGTGCTGCACACCCACCTGCAGTCACTAACTCATTTTTTATTAACACTTAATGAAAGCTAAATTAGAGCAAGATTCAGTTAATGTTTGCTATTTTCAAAGTAGAAAACCACAATTGACTTTAAATTTGAATTGAATATTAAACTTCAGTTTAACCCATCGCAGTTAACGTGTTATGGTATAGAGGTATGTAGTAACTACATGCTGAAAAAAATGAAAGTCAAGTTTACAATTGCAGAAATTTGTGAGATAAAATTCCTGTGATAGTGGTTAGAAAATTTAGTTTGATTTTCAATTTAGTCCCTTGGTTCAGCTTTTGTTCGAGGTGTAAATAATCTAAAGTGTACACTCGAGGCAGAATTGGTCTTGGAAACCCAATAAACCGAACAGATTTTCGCTTATTCTTAAATGGGTTTCGTTCGTGCTTTATACGGTTCTGTGGTTAGTGCTGGAAATAGAAAATTTTCCTTTCTCATTAAGTGAATTCCATAGAAGAATAACTTCGAGTTAAAACAAAATGGCCGTTCGGCCTGGCCATATATAGAAATAAATGCATGCTCAGGAAATACACTTTAAACAAAGCTATAATTAGCTACTCTTTACAAATCTTAAATTCACATCTGCTTGAATGATCCCGGCAACTTAAACGGATACGAAAATGCCATGCGTCTCATTCTTTTACGACACCACGAGATGCGTAAGCCTGTCGTTCCCCAAAGCACACTCGCATCAGTTGCTGTGAAACTTGAGGGAGGCCTACGAATACGAAAACATCATGCGTCCCATTCTTTTAAGACACCATGAGATGAGTAAACCTGCCGTGCCCCAAAGCACACTCACGCCAGCCGCTGTGGCCAGGCCGTGAGCTGATGAAGGGCCTGGGCGGTCGGGCGATCCCAGCGAACATCTTCGTGTCCGAGTCGCCCGTGGCTGGCGGCGTGCAGCAGGTGCCCTGGCTGGAGGCCCTCCAGCGCCACGAGGACCCCTACTACGCCCACGTCGAGTTCGTCGTGTGGGGAGACTTCACCTACATTTCGCAGGTCGTCAAAAAGGTAACGTTAATGCTGCTAATTTGGCGGGTTTCACCTTCTCGCCGGTTTTAAATCCCATTTTTATTTCGTTAAGTGTTGCAGTACAGAGTGATTGTCAACTCAAAATTTTGGGTCATTGATGTTTTAAAACACTGCTCTCATGATATTTAACTCACAAATTCTTTATGGTCATGGTACACTGGATCGCATGCATAGCCAATCAACATGAGCGATTATTCCCATTATCTTGAAATGATATTGCGATAACAAAGGAATGCGAACTTTAACGTTGAATCGAATTGGTAAATATGTGTACCACTAGGTAAGTTGCTCATTTACGTACCAGTATCAATGAATAACATTTCAATTATTTCACTTCCGTTTTTACAATTAGACTATGGCGTACAAGTTAATATATTATCATTCAATTATTTTTTCTTGCTTCTTAGAGAGGGGAAAAAATGTCATCAATCAGTGAAGACGGCTTTTTTATTTTGCTACCTTCAACCTTACTAAACCGACCGTAGCAACCGCGCAAACGCAGTTGACGTCATAAACTTATTTTGAATTCAACTGACTCACAAGTGCTCGAGTTCTGTGTCGTTTGCGAGCCGCTCGTTTCTGCCAAGGGTAGGATTTTCAAACAATTTACGTCGTCGTAGCACAACAGCTTGCAGCGTAAGTCCTCTTAGAAAAACATGCTACCAACCAGCTGTTCCGTAACGACGTCGTATAAATTGTATAGATATCAACGACGTGTATGACACGTCAAGTACATTCTCTGCCTTTCTCTTCAGTCATGTTATGGTAAAGCCTTTTTTCCATCAAACAACCATGCTAAAATTGTTCCAGTGAATCAAGACCAATGTTCATTTCTGTCAGTGATGTTCCATTTAAAAACACTCAAATCCACAATGATTTTGACCGAACGCAATGCTGTCTTATTTATTTTATAAATGTATCATTCTGTAGTTCCTGGGATCGCACTGTTCAAACTGTTTGACATTGAAGCAGTTGACACAAATGAACTATTTTCTATTCTAGTGTAAGAGATTACACTGGAAAAATTACTACTCGTAATTTTAGTGGCGTGCACCATGGAGCGATCAACGCAGATAACTCCTTTCATGATGAAAGATACGCTGTCGCTGTTGAGATTAATGACGCCAGTTGCTAACTTATGCGCCAAAAATGAAGCTATTAAAGCTTAGTTTTTAGATATTGTCACTATTACGGTGGTATAGTGTACGAGCGTGCCCGGAATGAGCTCTTTACATTATCCAACTACGACTTTGCGCTGGACCTTTCAAAGTATAGCCTTGCCCTAGCTGTATCATTCAATTCCATATTAATGACAGACTGAGCTTGATCACACCTTTGCGGAAAAAATGGTCCCGTTTCGGTGGAAAACTATGACTCCGACAAACTCATTGGGGAACTACGACATGCTCTTAATCAAAAACGATCCAATGTTGTGTTAGTTGGCAGCATAAAAGAGAAAAGCTGGAAGTATTTGATTGAAGTTTGGTTCAACGCAGAGTAAATTGAATTATTCCTGTGCCTAATTTCAGACGAAGGAATGGACAAACATGCTGTTACACTGTAGGCGTTCTCCGAGTAGAAGTAGCAGTTTTGGTTTCATTCAAAGTACGCAAGAGAAAATGATGGTGATGCCAACGAAAATAGGCTAGAATTTGTTGCTACTCATTGTTTCCATTTCTGGGCATCGTGGCACACTGCAGCGATCTACTGGAGTCTCACTTCATACATTTAACACATTAACGTGCGTTTGCGCGGTTGCTACGGACGGTTTGGTTAGGTTGGAAGTAGCAGAATTGAAAAGCCGACTTTACTGCTTGATTACATTTTTATTTTCTCTAAGATGTGGAAAAAACATAATTGCTCGATAGCATTTTAACTTGTACGCCATAGTCTAATTCAAATAAAGGTAGTGATATAATTGAAAAACTGTTAGTAATATTGGAACGTAAATGAGTAGTTGACCTAGTCGTATACATATGTATCAATGCGGTCAACTTGTCAAGAGCTTGACCTGATTAAAACTAAAATACTGAAATTACTCCCGGCAAATCTACGAACAGCATATCAGACAGAACATGCATGGCGCTGGAACAAAACGTACCCGAACGTACCGTAACGTGCAGCTGTCAGTGTGCACAGCATTCATATTTTCTTTCCTTCGTGGGCAGCGACTGTTACGCATATCTTTTGAATATATCGACTACAATTTCAACTATACTTTAAAAGCGATGATCTGCAGCTACACAAAAACGCATTGAATGAGAATTTATTTTCACTGTTTGCAGAGATAGGCATGGAATTAATCACGGGTTTCATCAGTGAGCAGTAGTCCGGTGCGTGAAACATTGATTTAATGTATATATATTCTGATTGTTATTGTGACCTGGCAGCTCCACCCACTTCTTTGGTATTGACTTTTCCATCATCAATTGATCTTTTATTATGCATTTCAGTGCTGTATTAAATTCTGTATCGCGAACCACAGACTCTTTTGTGGGTTATATCTTGATTAATCTTGAATCTTATACTAGCTCGTAGTAATCTATGGTTATCAGAAACGTTCTCCTCTATTTTACTTTGAATAACCAGGACCCATGCTTAGATGGAGCCAGCCGGTGTGGCTTAATCAAGTTCTGTTAAATAAGTACGTGCCGGGCTCATGATTAACTTTTTTTATTTGAATTTTCAAATTTAAGTTACTTTAAGCCAAAAATTTGCCATGAAGAGCACTATAGGGTTACCAATGGCTTAAAGAAATGTGCAATTATGGGATGAGTTTAGCAAAAAACATTCATCGCTATAACAAAGTAAGATGGAAGGATAAAAATAGGACACATGTACAAGTACATGATTTTATGATAGTTCAACTTAGTAAAAAGTTTTCAACTTTCGGTTGTGTTATACATACTTCAATTCTTAGCTAACCCTTCGGAGAACATCACATAATAAAACTTAGTTGATTGGCGTCTGAATCTCCCACTCCAGTGAACTTAAATTTTTTATTTACATCACGAGCATTAGCTTGTCCCTCCTTTTCAGTGTTAAAATACTTTGCAGTTCAGTTACTTTTTCGCTAGAGATTCCCGTTCTCTCTAGTGAAGAATCGCTGCTCCAACGTTACAGCGCGAAATGCGATTTTTTACTTTTTGGGTGTCAAACAATTTCTTACTGCTGATCGAATTCCATAGTTATAATTATTGATTTTATCTTCGCTCTTTTCTATGAGTATTAACATTCATTTATTTCTCCCCAGTCTTACAAGCTGTACTCTGACGGGGTCATCAGCTTATTGGTAAGATTTCTGTCTCACATTCTGATTGAATGAGTTTCACTTCAAAATAATTATGTGATCTTTTTCTTGACGTAAGCGGTACTTGTGGGTTATCTGTCACCACTTTTAATTTATGGTTTCTTTTTGATGTTAAGGTTAGGTTAAGTTAGGTTAGCTTAATTAAATTATTATTAATTTCATTATTTTAAATTTTTGTCTTGCGTTAGGCCAATATGGGACCTAGCAAGAACTGAAGAGGAAGGTCCCAAAGATTTATTATACATACATGGAGAGTAGATAAATTGCATTAGAAATAAATATAAATCTACAAGGAGACCTTCTCACATGAAAAATCTATTCATACTGTCCAGAACATCAATTCAATGTTCAAAAAACAATAACATTTTTCGGGTTTTCCCCTAAACAAGTGGTGACATGACCCACAAGTACGATTTAAGCTTGCACGACTTGGAATGGAAGCCTGGGCTTCTGTTTCAAGGTGTCGACAATTTTATGTTCACTGATTTCTATTTTTAAAACCCTTTTCTGGTAAGGACGAGTTAACTCGTGTTCACCTAATGTGTCGTCTTCAGAGTGCTATGGGTAAACTCGTCAAAAACATAATTTACCGAAAACAGCCACAGACAAGTTTGTACCTTGATTCAGAGCTCTTCTTAGCCGACAAAAAGTACAGCATTAGAAGTAATGTGAAAATTGATAAATAATTTGCTCGAAAATTAAACTTTCCTTTAGAGGAGTCGTCGAGGAAGAGGTTAATTTTCTATTTCACTTAGGTTTCTACGATATCTTGAGGAGTCTATTTGCTTCGCTGTGGAGCGCGCGATTCATCTTTCACAATTGAGTTTGAACCTAATAAATTTACACCATTCTCATCAGGAGTTAATTAAGTTAAAATATAAATTTTAGAAAAATCACTGAAAATCGTGTTCAGTATTTTTGCTTCAGTTCCTAGCCCAAAACAACGATTTTGCTTGAAAACGACTGCTAGGCTAGAAGCCAAGAGAAGTCGACTAGTGCCTTTGTAATTTAAACGGAGGAAAATTAATTCTTCTCGCAAATAACTAAGCTCGCGTATCACAGATACTTGCGAAACATTTATCCGTCACGGAATTCATAATTTCATTAGCTTGATTTCGTTCGGCTCAAAAATTCGAAGCTTGATTTAGTTCAGCTCAAAACTTTGCAGCTTGATTTAGTTCGGCTCTAAATTCGAAGCCCGTTTTAACAGTTATGAAACTTCAACGCTTGAAAATCAACTCGTCATCTCCAAAGCTTGAAAAACAGCTCGAAAATATTCGAAACTTGTAATCAGATCAAACTCTGAAGGATACAGGAAAGATTCGCAACACTTGAAAACTGTTGACGAACTCCATCTTAAAATAAATAATTAGTCAAAATCTGACTCCTCTCTTATCCCTGAAAATATCAGGAAGATTCCTCCGGAATAAAAAGCCTCAGAAAATACGGCCCTCAGAATCCCTATGATAGGGACAAATATATAAAGGTGGCTCCTTAGAAGGACCAGCCTAAATAATTATCAATCGGGCCGAACAGGACTCGCCCACCTAAATAACCTATCACTGGCGCCCAAGCAGGATACGCCTACCTAACTATCTAACAATTTGGCGCCCGAACAGGGACTTGCCAAACTAACTATCTATCAACGACTTAGAACTTTTTCGGAAAAGTTTGTCTGAACTTATTATCACATATTTAGGCTGTAATATCCTAATATATTTCCGGGGAAATGGGGAAGTTGAGTCTCTTAGCGCCATGTTTCTTGATACTGATTAATAAATCTACAAGCCACCGGGACTCTCTTCTGTGAATTATATTCAATTTCCTGGCTCTCTGAGAGAGCTTGTATTATAAATACTGTGAGGAATTCGTATCTCGCAAGTTGTCTACAGAGACCTCTATCAACTTTTTTTTTCATCCATGAGAGCCGAGGGAGAAAATGTGAAGGCCAGAGCTGAAAGTTTGGCAGGCCTTCTTTTTGTTGAAATAAAATATTTTTCTGTTTTGTTAATGACCACCTTTTTTCGGTTCACTGCTGTCCTGTTTTTCAGCACCTCTGACTTTCTTTATGAATTTTTCTCTTATTTCATGAACTTCATTCTCAACTTACTGTTTTTATGTCCCTTCTGCATAGATTCCTCATTCTCTTATCTCCATACTAATTGGTGCCTTCTTCCTTCCTATTTTCGATACGCTCTTTCTTGTAGCGGTTAGGGAGGCTTAAACTACCTTGTAATCTAATATAATCAAAAAAGTTAATAATTCAAAATAATTATTACTATTCCTAATTAGATTTTAAATATTTCTTCACATAAAATTTTCAATTGATTGACATACACGAGCCATACTAAGTAGACAATAGCCATGCCCAGGCTTAAATATATAATTGTTAAAAAACAAATCGACATAGGAATATAACCTCTTCGTCTTCGCCGGGACAAATGAAACCTTTATTCGTTCCATATATAAGAGAGGAAAGTATTTAAAGTGATGAACAAAGGAAAATGATTTTTCTTTAATTGATTCACGTGTTTTTAAAGCCGATATTGACGTGGTCACGTCTTTAAGATACCTAACGAGTGAAATGTTTCTTTACTTTTGCAAGGTATTGCACTCTATATCTTCATTCTGTCGGTAAACAACGTCACTACGGACCACAAAAATGTCTAAATTGTTCCTGCTAATTAATTCCTTCATTTTTCGAGAATTGCTTTCTTTGAATAAACTCTGATGAACCTGTATTTCTGTAATTCGTAATAGACCTAATTCAATAATATGCATTAATTGAATAGTTTTGCGTTGGAGACCTGGACATGAATTACTAGCGAAATGTGTCGAATCTGTAAATGTTTTTTCATTAGATGTTTTCTTTTAAAGTGGAGAATGTTCTATTTCATGTGACTAACAATCTAAATTTATCGCCGGATCGACTGCCAATGCCCGGCAGAATAAACTGTAAGCCTATTAGCGTGAAATGACCTCAGAAACTGTGGTAGGGCATAAAATGAATCAGAGCAGAGGATATTGGCATTTGATTACATTTTGTAGATCAATTTGCCTATCTTGTGAGAAATGTTGAAAAATGAAATGTCCTCTATAAACTACATCTTAAAATTAGGTTGATAGAATATATCAAAGAATTTATCTCCTGGCCTCAAAATATTTGAGTATTTACACAGGAAAGTATAGCACCGCACATTGCAGATAACATTAAGTTTAACACATTATTCCCAACAATAATTATTCATTGTCTAGCGATTCAGGTACAAAGTTGGATAATTTTGTGGTCAATTTGATTATGGGAATAAGAGAGCGCTCGATCCTCTCAGGAAAGATGTTGAAAGTATGAAACTTCCCAGTGTGGGCCTGGTGGTTTTATTCGTTAAGAAAACGAAAATTATCCCAAAATCATCTCTCCACTAGATTTTTGAGAAATGAACAGGTTAGATCAGGGGTAACCGTCAGTGTATCCTGGTATTAGTTATAACCTATTTCATATTTGCTTGAAATAAAGCCTCCTTGTGGTCTGCCCAGCGCGTGAAATGGTTTTGGGTCGTGGACTTTGAAGATCAGGAAGTCAACCAGAGAGCAGTGACAAAATTCCTGAGCGAACACCTCTACTTCGGAACCCAGGGCCTCCTGCTGGTGACCGGGCGAGACCGCAACTCAAGGTGGGCTGCTCAACTCATTACCACTTCTCTTATTACCCTAAAAATACGTGGTTTCAGTGCGAATATCAATTCAATTTTTGCCTGATTAATCAATGAATTTGAAACATATTTCTTAACTTTTCAACTTATTTAAGATGATCGTCTTAGTTATTTGGATGAATTTTGGAATTGGTTCCTCGCGCTCCACGCACTTTATGTTTCAGAAATGGTGGAGTAACAGTGGAAATTTTGAGAGCGTTCTCCAGCGCAGACCAGGGTGTGAAGTTGCAAATAGCAGCTCGGCTTCAGAATGCCAGCATCGATCACCAAAATCCGAGTTATGAAATGAAGTTCCTCAAGTCCTTCTGGCCAAACGTGCCGCGGGACTTTAAAGGAACAGAGGTTGTCCTGACAGCTTTGAATGTAAGTGGGTGTCGTGATTATCACATATTTGGATCACCATAGAGTGGTTATTCAATTTTTTCCACAGCAAATAGAAACTATAATAAGTCACCCAAATAGCTCAGTAAATTTTGCTCTTGTGTCGCAAGTACTCGTAATGAAGTGAAGAAACTCTTCAACTTATCAGTGATTACGATGTGACTCCCTACCGCAGTTCTGAAGTATACTGCGCAAACGCTTATTAGTGAAGAAATTATGTCATCATTGTTGAAGTTAGTGAAAAACACAAAATGAGAGAAGGAAATGAATTTCTGAAGGTCAATAAATCCACTGTACCTGTTTGTTTCCTAAGGACTTTCACCTACTCTGAATAAAACCTGAAGTCATTTGTTGGAGCAGTGTGTAATTGCATAGAACACTTGTTTTTAAAGATTTATTAATTTCATTAACTAAAGAATGTGATAGTTATAAAACCTTATTTGAAGAATTTATTGATTGTTCTTCTATAAACCTGAGCATTGAGGTTTTACACATTTGTCAAATGTACGTAACCAATTTGTTCATTCTCTATAACATTTTTACATTTAAAAGTTCTGTGTCTTTAACGGATTATGGTATCCATACAGATTACATGTAATTTCAAAATCAAAAATATGAGTTATGATCATAACTTTAATCAACATTACCTAATCTATCATAACATAACCTCTCCTAACCTAGCTTACCTATCCTAACCTATCCTATCCTATCCAGATAAAAAGTCAAACTAATCAATGCATATAAAGGCAATTTTTTAATGCAACACTCAAAAATTCGGTCTCCATGATACCGCAAACTCGGATGAGAGCGTAACGGACGGACCAACTAACTAAGGAAGGAACAAGCAGAATATTATATAGATTATTATTATTGACCTGTGCAGAAGCCGGGATGCTTCATGATGGAAAAGGACCCCGAGAAGCTGAGTTTGGAGACGTCAACTGGCTACTGTGCGGAGCTGGGCCAGATGTTAGCAGAGTTCATGAACTTCACGGGGGTGATGAACCCGACGGAGGGCTTTGGGTCCTATGCGGGCAATGGGACTTGGGATGGCATGATTGGACTCTTGTCCAGGCAGGTGAGGCAAGAACTGTTGAGGTACTCTTAACAATCTAATTCGCTTGAAATCAGTTTAAACTTGAAGAACTGGATCAGAAAATAAGCCCATCGTATAATTCTGATCTTGTGGCGAGTTTGAAAGTCACGTCTTTTATACTTACTAGTGCAATGCCCGTGAATTGCAATTCTACTGTCTATCCAATCTAACTTATTGATGTGTTAAAAATGGGTCATTTGAAATCTGTCAATTACCAAATTTCAAATTTTATTAACGATTATTCAAACGCCGTTCAGCGGTCAAGTTAGCTCTAGCTTCTCGTTGGCGAGCAGCATTGATTCGTATTACCATTTTGCGTTGTTCCTTCGATGGTCTACGGCATCTTTCTTGCTGTCGAAGTCTTGCTGCTTCTCTCTTACGGTTGGGCATGTTTCTATCCATGGTGGCCTCTTTTGCCGGAATTTTAGTCTAAAATGTCGTCTATTAAATCTTCGAAGCCTTTCAAGAAAATCACTATCTCGAAAACAATAACTCAAGTTCCAAAATCTTGGGCCGTATACTGAGTGGTAGCCAGGTAACTGGTCAAACGAATTTAAAAACATTTCTTCTTGCATTATCAATTAAAAATATCAAAGCGACATGATGAATTTCAACAGAGAAAGCTCCATAGAAAATTTCTGTTCTAAAAATAAGCCGATTGCGTATTGTGGATACCATAATCAAGAGGGGGTCACACGGACGGAGGGACGGACGGACCTATGTGCAAGCAACAGCCTTACTTTTATAATAGTGATATGAGAGGGCAATTCTGGTCAGACAGATGTAGAGGACTGTCAGGGACCCACACCAAGACCTCCGTCATTCAAAACAAAATGAAATCCTGTATTAAGAATATATTAAAATGGTCTTAAAGCCACGGCTTCAAATTTTCCCCTGGAAAAAGTAAAGCAATACATTTTAATACCATTCCCAGACTATTCCTCAGCGCAACACTCAAACTCAAAAACGAAAACATTCAATACACAAATTCACTTAAATATCAAGGCCTGATCTTTGGTGAAAAATTGAGCTGGGCCAACAACACGTCACTGCTTTAAAGAAGAAAGGAAACAACAGCCTTAACTTACCGAAATCAATAATAGCTCAGAGCTGGGGAGCTGACCAAACCGTGATTCTCAGAATCTACAGAAGCACAAAATAAATACTCGATTACGAATCAATGATTTACAATTCTGCCAGTCAAACAACTTTGAAACCCCTCGAGTCAATTACATGCGAGGCACTTCGAATCGGTACAGGAGCATTTAGATCTAACCCAACAAATAGTCCACACATTATTTGCAATGAAATGCCACCCGAAATCAGACATAATTATCTCTCACTCTGTTATTACTACAAAGTCCGAAGTCAACACGGAAACCCCGCTTCAATTATACGGTAACGCTGCGTAATCGACTACTCTTCCAAACCAGGAAAATGACCCCAACATTCCCTATCAAAATGCAAAAGCTAATAGAAAAATTTGGCTTCCGAAAAAATTGACTTAAACCAGACTTTTCATATCGACTAATAAACATTAATACTCCTACATGGGGATTGATGAAACCAACGAAAATCACAGAACTACCCGAACTTCACAAAAATGAAACTCCAGAATACATAATCTGTCCAGAGTTTAAAAGAATTGGAAAAGAAAAGTATGATGGCTATGTGACCTAATACCATGATGGGTCACGAGGAGAGAGTGGCACAGGAGTGGCGGCAGCGGCAGTGGCACAGGAGTGGCGGCAACTGTTGTTTGCACCGCAACATCTCCGAAAGAGGCCTCAGTGTATTCAGCTGAAATACACGCTTTTCACTTGGCCCTTAATATCATTAAAGATAAAAGAGATAAATAATTTGTAATTCACCACGACTTCTTAAGTGTCGTTAACAGCCTAAAAAAACACCCAGTGCTACGTCGAATACAGCACGATGTTCACGACGTGCAAAACGGCGACAAATCTATCAACACCTTTTACTTGGCGATAACGCAAGTTTATTTAAAATTTAAAAGAGAGGAATAAAATTCTAAACATATTTTGAACGTTTCGGGATGAATCCCATCATCAGCTACAAAACAAACGACATGAAATAAATATGATCAGTTACAGGCACTTACAGTTCATTAGATTATAATAATTAGAGGGAAATCTACAACGGGAAAGAACTAGACGTATCATTCAAAATCTTTCGTAAGCGATGTGGTTTCAATTGATGACGCTTATAATCTCTTTATGGCTTCCTATGACGTCGAGAATTTATTTACTAACATTCCGCTACACGAGACCATAGAGATTTGTTTAGATAACTTGTTTTCCCAGACAGATTCTGTAATTGGGTTAACCAAATCTTTGTTCAAAACTTTATTGTAACTCTCTGTTCTAAATTCATTTTTTATTTTTGACAATAGTTTTTATCAACATTTAGACGGGCTGAGAATGGGTCTTCCGTTAGGACCCACCTTTGCTAATGTGTTAATGGTTTTTTACGAAAAAATATAGTTAGAAATGTGCCTGGCTAAATATCAGCCTGTATATGATAAACGTTTCATTGATGACACATTCCTTTTATTTAGAGATTGTTCTCACTGTCTCCTTTTCTTGTAGTACTTGAATTCTCAATGTCGGAATATTATGTTTACCATGGAACTTGAAAAAGAAAACTGTCTCCCGTTTTTGGATTCCATCCTTACGCGTCAAAACAACATATTTCATAGCTCTGTCTATCGCAAGCGAACCTTTACTGGGTTGTGAACGAGTTTTTATAGGTTTTGTAAGTTTCGTTTTAAATTAATTAGCATCAGAACTATGTTAAATAGAGCGTTAGTGTATGTTCAAGTTTTCAATCGTTTCATGGTGAAATTGAATTTCCGAATAACTTCCTTCATAATAATGGTTTCCCCGCTTGATTCATATATTCCGCTATCAAGAAGTTTTTAAATATAAAATTTCATGACCGCCTGCCTATGGCAACTGTACGGAAAAACGAGCTCTTTTTTTATGCACTATGTTGGTTACCAATATGATAAACTAAAAAAGAACTTGTCGCTTTTATCAAAACGTTTCATACAAATTCATCTTTGAATAATTTTAATGGGAGTATACTAAATCAATTATTTTTTCAACTACCAAGATAAGCTCCCGAAAGCTTTGCTCTCGTCAGCTATCTACGAGTATCATTGCGCACTGTGTGCGTCTGAGTACGTTGGGTCCACAACGAAGGCGTATTCGTGTAGTGGAGCATGCCGGACGAAGCTTCCGAACAAATATGCCTCTTGTTTCTCCCTCTCAATCCTCTGTGCGGGTCCATGCAGAAAAGTGCGACTTGCCTGTTCGTTTAGTTAGATAATTGCGACCTCTTCTAATCAAACAGATCTTCGAATTTTAGAGTCTCTTTTTATCATGAAAGACAAACCGGTTTTAATTTACGTCTAATCTTCCTTCCCATTGCAAATTTCTGGTTTATAATCACGAATGTTAACTATATGTTCATAAATATTTTTTTAATCTGTATGAAAAAAAAATTGTGTTTCCTCAGATGCTGAAGATGACTCTTGTGGTCGAAACGTTCATCTTTACTGTATAATTTTAGTTGTCCTGACATATTAAACTCGCTAAGAAATAATGCCTAGTTTAAATGTGACCATCCTTGCTATTTTATTCATAAGTAGATACTAGCCATGTCAGGGTTTAATTTAATATTAATATTGGGAGAAACAATATAAATATATTCTCTTGGATAGTTTACCCAAAGAAAGATTGAAGGCTTATAAATATTTTGATCCTACTGAAGAATTGTTTGGAGGATGTTCGATATCAGTTGAAAAAAAGACATGAAACACTCCACTGAACAGACCAAAATACCTTCATAAATGATTTTCAAGTAAGGAGTTAAGATGGCCATAAGAATTTAGAAAAAAAACGCAGCATAATCACGCACGTCTAAAAACAAATAAACAAACAAACGCAGATATGAATTTCAAAGCTTGTTCATCATTCGATGAGATGATTTGTTTATGAATCCTAAACTTAGATTACGCTTAATTTTTTATAAATTTACATTTTGGGAAACAGAAACGTGTGATGCTTACTGGGGTACCGATACATAGATGTCTTTTGGAAACGGAGAGTATACTTTTGAAGGTAACTTATGTTGTAAATATTTTTCAACTTCATTTGAGCGTTTTGGAAGCTACGCTCAGTTGTTTCCCTTTGATTGATCATAATATTAATTCCAATACACCAAATTTTTGGTATAATAAGGCATGCAAATTCCAATTTTCACTTTCTTCATTTCCTTCTCTGTTTTCAATACATAGCTGAAGCATTCGATGAATGAAATCAGGAGTCACCTCAGCAGTTCCTCCTCTCCTAATACTCATTTTATTGGTCATTCCTGCTCGATATCACTCACACAGGAGGCCGAGATTGCCACGCTGGACTTCTCCCCGTCATGGGACAGGCGCACGGTGGCAGAGTTTGGGGAGGCGCTGGGGGCAGAACCCCTCGTGATGGTCACCCAGGGGCCCAGCCTCGTGAAGCAGCCTTACCTCCTCCTGCAGGTGTTCAGCCCCGAGGTTAGCTCTTCATCGGGAATACTCACCGTCCTCGAGCGTGACTTTTGGGCACGAATTTCGACGTTAATCTCTTTCGGAATCCCATGCTTACAATCAATCCGAGGTCACTTAAATAAAACATCGGCTTTTGTATGAGTAGCTACGATTGCTTTAGGATGCTTTGCTATTAGTGAGGTTCCTAGAATACACCCAAAATTAATTGGTAAATTAGATTTCTAGTTTTCAGGAGCAAGATAATTTAGACGGTGTGTTTTTCCTTGAAGATTATGATCAAGATGAGAGCACTTACAAAGTAGGGAGATTCATAATATCAGTGAAGAAGGGTTGTATTTTCTCTCTCATTTTAAATTAAAAAAATTATAGCTCATACTATTGAAAGTTTTTTTTATCAAATGAACGGGTTAGGCAATAATTCAATTACTGCGATGCTTGATTTAAGTCAAAAATAACCAGGACGTATTTTCATTCGAATTAGCTGGGGATCGACTGTTATCAAAATCAAAGTAAACCCAGCTGCTACTTTCAGATAAATTGCTGGCGAAAATACTGCAGAAGCGATAAAATCATCATTCAATACTCATTTAAGCCATGTTGTTTCGTGACCTCATCAAGGTTAATTTTTATGAAGAGCTATATTTTCAAATCTCCTTGTGGTCCATTTTATCGTTATAATATTGTTATTGTGTCATGGTCACAAAACTTCTGAAATTGGCTGTTAGATGAATGTTAATAATCTGATGATCTATAGCTTACTTTCTTACGTACTAACGTTCAAACATTAGCGTGGAGATCGTCAAACGAAGCCCGCAGTATCAGACATGCACAATTCCAGTAGTAGTGTTCACCCTTGTTCTGTCTTGTTTACTCACTTGTGAAGGAAACTCTTAAACCTAAGATGTTTTTCACAGTCATTCATCATCTTTATACCGTTTGTGTTCACGGATAAAATTGCCATGTCATTCACAGTGACGTGATGTGCCTCCGTGCAGGTGTTGGCCGGCATCTTCCTGATGAACCTGGCGAGCGCCGCGGTGCTGTTCGTCTTCTCCCGCCTCCGCTCTGGGCAGCCTCTCTCCTGCGCATCCTTCTCCTTTGTGTTCGAGAGCTTGAGGTTCACCTTCAACCAGTGTGAGCGCCTTACACATACTCTCATTTGCTTGCATGATCTTCGAAAATATCCTACGATATGAAATGTTAAGTTGAGGATTCAGCGTCAACCAGTGTGAATGCCTTACACAAGCGTTTGCAAATCGGAAGGTATGCCATTTGGATATACAGTTGTATCTCGGTTAACGACCACAATCCCTTCCGTAAAGCTGGTCGTTTACTGAATTGTTCGTTAACTGAATCAGTATTTCCAATAAGAAACAAAGGAAATAGAAATAATTGGTTCAAAGTCCCATTTGATTCGCTACTGTCAATAACGTTTAACCTATAGGCATGTTTTTTAAATGAGAAATGTAGATGTACACTAGGATCAAGATGAGAGCACATACAAAGGAGACAGTTTTATAATATCAGTAAAGAAGGGTTGTATTTTCTCTCTCATTTTACAATTCAAAAATTATAGCTCATTTTATTGACAGTTTTTAATAATTTGCCATAATCTTTCAGAAAAACATAGCGTCTCAATTATTTTGCTCCTGAAAACTAGAGACATAATTTAACAATTAATTTTGGGTGTATTCTAGGAACCTCAGTAATAGCCAAGCATCCTAGAGTAATGGTAGCTACTCAATAGCCGATGTTTCATCTATAAGCAACCTCGGATTGATTGTAAGCATGGGATTCCGAAATGTATTCAATGTACAGTAGAACCTTGGTTAACAACCCCTAAGTTAACAAATAAATCGGTTAACGATCAACAAGTTCGCTAAAAACATGTCTCAGTTAACGAACAAATTTTCGAATAACGAACAGCAAGACCAAGAAACCACGCGGTATTTCAGCATCAGTAGCACTGGAGACGATGTTTTCCATACGTCATTTTTTACACTTATGACATAATATCGCAGATAAAAAGATAAATTTTCTTTTTATTAAACGATTTTTTTAAGGTTTTAATATCATCATTTAACAGTTTCTGTACTTTATTTTAATACATGCATTGTAGTTTTTCGCTTCTTTTTGTACTGGGAATTCTTGAAAGTAAAAAGGAGAGAACTAAAGATACCACGATACCGTATAAAACATTTACTTGAATTAAAAATTACAAGTAAAACAATAAAATTGAACGTTTCGAGCAGTCGCTCATCTTCAGTCAAAACAAATTTACCTGAAAAAACGTGAAGTGAATTAGAAAGTTGATAAATTGAAAAAAAAACGAAAAAACTAAAAAACCTAACCTTAAAAAACTACCTGTAAACTATTGACAACGGAAAATAACTAAGTTGGTTGTGTAAAATCGGCTTATTTCTTAAAATGCATAGAGACTAAGATCCTTAAATCGGAGGGAAATTTAGATCTAGTAAGAATTTTAAAATTACTGATGTTGAACGGGCTATTACAATGCTCTGAATGATCCCTAATAGCTGAATGTAGAGGACTAGCTAAAATATTTCCTGAGCGGTAACTCCTACCTCGATGCTCGGCCACCCTACAGCCTAGTATACGCGACGTCAAACCGACGTACTCAGATGCACATCTTGCACAACAAAATTTGTAAATTAGGGAGGCCTGCATCGGGGTAGGAAGAATGTCTTTGAAACAAAAAAATGAACCTATTTTGAAACTATTAACTAAAACCAACTAAACTTTAAGGTAGTTTTAGTTAATAGTTTAAAATAGGCTCCTTTTTTCGTTTCAAAGACATTCTTCCCACCCCGATGCAGGCCTCCCTAATTTACAAATTTTGTTGCGCACGATGTGCTTCTGAGTATGTCGGTTTGACGTAGCGTACTCTAGGCTGTAGGGTGGCCGAGCATCGAGGTATGAGTTACCGCACAGGAAATATTTTAGCTAGTCCTTCACATTCAGTTATTAGGGATTAGGGTTAAAGGGGTTGTGAGACTTAGATTATGCTGCTACAGCAACGAAGAGAAAGTCTAAGAGGTCTTCTGAAATGTACCAGGCTGTCCGGAAAGTTCGTGCCGATTTTTAAGGAAAAGAAAAAGGTCACTAAATTTTTTTTATTACATTTTAACCAACCAAATATGAACAATTTTGTTGCACAATACGTCTCCATCTATCCTCTAAATTAAAAATACTTTCTTCCCAGAATTGAGGTGTTTTTATGGCAAAGAATTCAGCAAGGTTTCTCTTTATGTCATCCAAAGAATTAAAATTTTTACCATTGAGACTATTCTGCAAAGACCTGAATAGGTGGAAATCTGAAGGGGCAATATCTGGTGAATATGGAGGTTGAGGTAATGCATCCCAGCCGAATTGCAGCAATTTTTGTCTGGTTCGCAAAGAAGCGTGAGGTCATGTTGAAACACAACACCTTTCCTGTAGACCAATTCTGGACGTTTTTCTTGAATTGCTTCTTTTAACTCATACAGTTGAGAGCAGTTTTTTATAGAAATAATTTTCTGGTTACTTGGGAGAAGCTCATAGTATAGATTTCCCTTCCAATCCCACCAGAAACAGAGCATAACTTTCTTAGGGTGAAGATTCGCTTTGAGGATGGCTAGGAGTGGTTTATGTCACATACTCCAGGATCGCATTCTCTGAATATTTCGGTAGCTAATCCAGTTCTCATTCCCGGTCAAAATTTACTCTAAAAAAGGCACAGTTTCATATCGTTTATTAAACAGATTACAGATGGAAACCCGATCCATAAAATTCCTCTCACTCAAGTCATGCGGCACTCAAACATCATAGCGATTTGTGAATCCAAGCTTTACCAGGTGCTCATGAACGGCGAATTTTGAAAGGCTGAGGCTTTCTACCAATTCTCGGGTTGTAGAATGTGAGGTTTTCTCAATTAATGACTTGATTTGGTCGTCATCTGTGCTGGATGGTCTGCCTGATCGCTCTTTATCAAGGATACAATCTCCACCTCGAAACTTTGCAAACCACCTCCGCACAGTTCTTTCGGATACAGGATCATTTCCGTAAAATGCGCATATTTCTTTGGCTACTTGTGAGGCATTTTTCCCTTTATGAAAGAGAAAAGCATTAAGTGCAGAAAATGAATGTTTTTTTTTCATCTTCCATTTTATACAGAATTAACACAAGTCATAGGATCGTAAACCTTCTTCCATGAAAAGATAGTTTAAACTGTTCTCTGAATGGAAGTGCAGTCAAATCTTATTCTCTGGACTCAAACATGTTCTAAAATAAGTCGAAAGATGAACTACTAAAAATCGGCACAAACTTTCTGGATAACCGGATATAAATAGTGAGTGTAGTAGACAGAAGTTCACATCAATGAAGTGTTACACTGACAACACTGGGAAAGTTTTCTGACATAACCTAAAATTGCAATGACAAGTTCTGTCGCAGAAGTACTGCAAACTCAAATAAAAGCTGAAAGCTCGTTGAGTGACCTGAAATCATGGTATGATCAAAATGGTCTCAAACTAAATCCAAACAAAACACGATGCATTATCTTTTCATCCAAAGATGCAATTAAAAAATTCTGAATCTGACTCTAACGGGTTGGGAATGATAAAATAGAGCCATTAAAAAATGAAAAATTTAGGTATTTGGTTTGATCAAAATAAGTCCTTTATATCTCACGTTGAGATAACTAGCAACAAAATTTGCGAAACTTGAATGTTTCATCGTGTAGTGAGAATGCTCGATGAAAAATCCAGATTATTAACCATCAAATCTTTAGTTTTATCGCGTTTTGACTATAACAGCGTAGTATGGGAAAACATACCTCAATATCTTCCAACAGAGTTACAAAAATGTATGAATTTCGTAGCCAAAGTGGTGTGCAAATGTAATTCAGGAGGGGCGATCATACAACCCCTCTGCTATAAATAAACTCGGCTGGACTCCTATTCGAGAAAGATTCCTCACTCATAAAACCCAATACATAATTTTCTCTTTAAATCTCCCTCAGAGCAATGCTGATATTGCGCAATTCCTTCTTACCAATGAAACCAGCCATGAGCCGAATTGGAAAAATAATGCCTTAGACCACTACCGTTCATATGACATTGGGCAGAATGTTCTGACAATATCAGGCGCCTTACTGTGGAACAAACTTCCACCGAGTATCAAAATCCCTCAAACAATGAAATAATTCAAGACCAAAATAGCACGTCATTTTGCGTCTCAACAATAATTGTATCCTGCAGTACATACTGGAAAGAAGTTACGAATTTTTTTCGCTCATCACTCTGCATTATTAAGTTTTCGATCTAAAGTTTTTGTAGTGTACGTATGCGATGTGATTTCTCGTATACTAGTATATACATATTATTTACATGCGTACAGCAGTTACTGCAAAATTGTTAAACCAGTGACATACATTTTTGTATAAATACCGCATTTTTTTCTATTAGTACGAACTTGTCACCTTACCTATCTCATCACTTCCTTATATCACTTCCTCGTCAAGCATTTATATAGGAAATATTATAAATGTGTAGTGTGGTTTAAAACATATTCTTTGAGGCAGTTAACTTAGTTCAATTTTGATACATTCTTACGAAAAGAAAGTTTCGAATTTCTGCCATTTCGGTTTTTTAGTTTTGAAAACAAAATTCTCTACTTCTAACTATTACACGTTTAACATTATTCCCTGATGTCGCAGAAGCCAAAGCTTATATTTCAAAGTACTCGGAGGCTGTCAAAAGCGTTTCACTCCACTGTGTTCATCTCCGTATTTCTATTACAACATGTGGTTGAAAAACAAAATAATACCTTGCGCGAAAACGTAGCCCTGGTAAACACACACTCGCTTACCTCAAAATCACTCGCAGCCAGTTGCTCTGTGCGAGTCAAGGGCCGTTCACTGTAGGGGACATTTTGGCCGTGAGGCGCGACAAGTGTATACGAGGCTCACCACTGAGACTCATTTTTGTGTGTGTGTATACGAAGTTCCCTATTCGCTCTGATTGCATTCGTGAGGCGCGATACACGAGAGCCTCAAAACTCTGTCACTGCCTCCCCCGGTGACTCGGTCAGTGTCCAGTTAGCAGTCATTAGGTGAGGTTCAGCCCTTTGCTCTTCCGTTATGGCTGACGCAACTTTGCCGCGACGCGAGATGCTACGTTTCATTTAATTGAAATGTACAGAGCCCATGAATGCCTTTGGCGGACTAAAAGCAGCAAACATAGGGATCGTAAAAAGAAGGAGGATGCATTCTATTATATTTTAATGGAATTGAGCAAATAGATTAACATTTCACTCCGGCAAATAAAGAAAAGAGTACCCACCGTACGATGCAGCAACAACATTCGGACAGGTTACGGTGATCCATCTCTTATGGCGGTTAATGACGCACTGACTGGTTTTGAGAAGCGCGCCAATGTCTGTACTCTAGTGTAAACGCTCATGGCTCTTATGAGCCGCCACATGAGGCGTATACACGTGAGCCTGCGACAAAATGTATACCAGTGTAAGCAGAGCTTAAGCCTCGTGCAGCCTAACTGCTCCTGCGGCCCTGCTGTTTCGTGGTCTCCTCCAACCCCTACAACCACCGCTGCCTCTCGTCGAGCCCAATCCAAGGACCACTTTCCACACAAGGCTCCAACTGATCTACAGTCATACAGACTAACGCTGTCGTAGTCACCTGTGGCCCTGCTGTTTCGTGGACTCCTTCAATCTCTACAACAACCACTGCCTCTCCTCGAGCTCAATCCAAGGACCACTTTCCGCACAATGCTCCAACTGATCTACAGTCACACAGCCTAACGCTGCCGCAGTCACAACTGCTCAGTACATCACACGGACATAACACATGCACCAACCTCTCACGAGCACATCTACTCGTCAAGTGCCTTCTAAGCCAGACAACCATCGGCGCCAAGCCTCCGCAGCGCCATCTCGCAGGAACATTCACAACAATACATTCGTTTATGAACATTTTGAAACTTAGAATAACTTGTCATGGGAATACATTTTTCATTTATTTCTCTCAATCTCTTGCACAAACATTGGCATGGGCTGCAGTGACACCCAAATATGTTTATCTTTATTATTAGTTATTTTGAGAAACGATGTAATTCATCTTTTGTACTGACTTTACTGGATATTACCTCATCATGCGTTCCTTAGCAGCGCAATTGCAGTCAAACGCTCCTCAACAGCATAATCGCAGCCAAGCACACCTTCATCAACTCACCCTCATCAGACACATCTTGGCTTTATTCCACACGGCAAGAGCCTACGGCTTGTGTTCGTCATAGCCGTGTGGCTTTAGGACCTGCCTCCGTGAGGGCAACGAGGCTTCGAGTCCTGGCGGCGCTGGTGGCGATTTTCTCCGATGAGTATAGGAGAAAAAATTCCAAGCACAATACCCCACTCTACCCAGGTGTCTGAAATTGGTACTTGACTGGGGGAAAGCGTCATGGCGTCCTAGTGTTAGTTTTAAGGCATTTGAAAAACCAATGTACAAGGTGATATGTATCAGGCTTGAATTGGAAATAAAGCATCGGTAGATGCCGATGTTTGTTTGTTTGTTTTGTTTTTAGGGCTACGTTCTCCGCACTCTGGACTCGAAGTTCAGCTCACATATACACTGAAGAACAGCACAGCACATTCCCACCGTCTATGCTGCAGCCAACGCTCACCTACGAGATCCTAACTGAGAACGAAACCGGCGTAGTCGCCACTTTGACTTCACTCAACACGGTAACCAGTCACTCAACCGAGATCTCGTTGCCTCCTATACCAACGTGTCCGTACTGGAACACGTCACCTCAAGATTTTTTGATTCAGGATACTTAGAACCGCAACAATAATTGCTGAGCACAGCTGCCGTACTACCAATAACCCCATCCGTTGGCTTGTACCAAAATAAATCTCTTACTATCATAAATTGGCCTCTTCCTTGTTGTTGTTCAGCTTTCGTTTACAACTAAAACAAACTAGATCGTTCGATCACGATACCTGTACGGCGTCAATGTGCTTTGAATCAGTTTTCGTGATTCTGTTCCAATGAAATATTTTGTCACTGCTCCGTAAAAATTAATTCCTTTTCTTGTGGTATATTTCACTGAATATTGTTATACTTGGGTGTCTTTTTCCATTTTCCTCCAACATTCTCTTGCAAGAGGACCGAAATAATTTCGAGTCTTCGTGCAGATCCAGAATTTGAGTGAGTGTATTTCATGTCTGTATTTCTATTTGTAAAGTTATTGTAGCTGTTGCTTGAGGGTAATAAAGTGTCTGTTGAGTTCCATAGAGACAGCGGAGCTGTGAACGTATTGTATTGTGCGCTGATATTGTACTTGTATTGTTTATGTTTCGTGAGATGGTTCGACGTCATTGATAGTTCTATGTAATATTGTTGAAATTACTTCACTTCGTGGCGATCTGTACATTGGTCCAATTCGAGACATTATCTGTTTTTTCAAATAGAGTTGGATGTTGTTTGAAAAGGAGGTGAGACCGATGGCAGTACCCGTTTACAAACCTTCTAATCTACTTCATGAAATTATTTGCGTTGTTTTATAGGAATTTGTATTGTGTTTGCGTAAATTATTGCTATTGTAACAATGTCTTCAGATGGTGTTATGGACCAAGATTTCAAATTCATGTTGTGAATGAGTATGTGTTCTGAAGGACCATTTCTATGTTGTGGTGCTGTTGCTCTTTAAATGAGTGGGAAAGTGGGGTCATAAGTGAATGCCTTTGTCTCATCTTACAAGGTGTTTTATTTTCCTGTACGGGTAGCCTGTATTGTTATGTGTTGCGTTGATATTGCCTAGAAAATAAGCTAGATGGAGTTTATTTAAGAGTGTGTGAAAATCAATGGAGTGTAAATAGCCGGTGGAGGGTGTTCAGGTGGTACCCATGGTGATAGGTCCCTGGAGTTTGTTTATTCTGATCGCTTGAATGTATGCATAAAAAATGAAGTATAGCTTTTAGGAGATGTGTCTCTCAACAGCTATGGCAGCTCCGGCATGGTTTCAATCTCTTTGTTTGAATAGAACGGGTGGCAACTGAATATTTTGAGGGATTTGTTTTCCGTTAGGGAGGCCCATTTTATTAGAATGATGTCCGGATTTCTTGCATTGTGAAAGTTGAATAATGTTACATTGATTTCCAAGATTGGACATTGTGTTGGATTATAGTTATTTCTGCCGTCATTTGTGACCAGTGAATTACTTAGGATTTTCATGCAATGCAAAAATGCAAATTTACCTCGATTATTGCGTGCGTATTTCGGAAGTGTTCTCGATTTGATTTCCGGCAGGTTAAATTTTAATCCTTTGTTTTCTATCTGAATTTTTTCAATGTACCTGTCGGTTGAAGGGTCTTCGGAAACTAAAACCTTGTCTGTGTAATTGAGGAATAGTTTTGAGGGGGATGTGGTATTCATTTTCTAATGATATTGTTGAATGTCCCATTTGTCACTGATACGACGTTTTGATCTTGAGTAAAAAAGAAAAGAAAAATAAAAACAGTTTTTTTCCAATAGAGATGGGACAAAATTCCCATCATTGATTTTTAATATATCTTAAAAGTAGGTGCCCGTTATCCTTTCGGCTTCTACTGGTTGTTTCTATTGAAATGTTTAATGCTTGCTGTTCTTATTCGGTTTCAGTAGCATTCTGTGGGGTTGCTTTTATATTTTGTAGTAGGAGTCGGAAATGACTGCAAATCTCGATCTGTAAAGGTTGTGTCGATGTTGAATTTGCTTGAATGACTGCGAAAGAATTTCTCTGAATTTCTGTGTTCTGTCAATAGATTGTAGTGTTCTCCCTC
>JACJUY010002839.1:0-19487 GCA_014220935.1 Platorchestia sp. MABIK | reverse complement strand
ACTTTCCGTATATTTTTTTACCCTAAAATTATAACTTTTACCCTACCTCTTGCAAAAAAATTCATATAAATTCGGAATAAAATAAAACGAAAAAAATTTCTTTATGATTTTTAGAGCACACACTTTACTTTCGAGTGCAACAAACCGCATTGCTCTAGCTTTGTAAATTTCGGAGTTATGAAAAATACATATATATGTTTTTTTTTATTATAATAAATAATTAATTTTCTATGCCCTCAATGAAAAAAACTTCTTCAATAAAAGTTGTTACAAATGTGGAGATCTAGTAGTGTGCAAATTTTCATAGACGTACGTCCCATAGAAAAAAAGTTTCCGATTTTTGGATATGGTATCCTTGAAATATCAATGCCCGAAGCGAGTGCCTGAGGTACTAACGTACTCAACAGGGTGAGAAAACACAACTGGAAAAATGTTGTTCTATTGGGAATATCGCTGAAAATAATGGCATACGAGGAAAGTTTTGCTGCCAGGTAGTAATGCACCAAGATACATCTTGGAGGACAGTCAGGCGATGTGAAGTGGCAGCACGGATGGCGGTAGAGTGCCTATTGAGTGCAAAGCGGCGGTAGAGGCAGTTGAGGCTGTAGCTGGCGGAGCGTCTTCGGTGCGTGTTGTGAACATCGGAGCCGCGGTAAGAAGACTGGACGAGCTTCTACTGTACATCTGTGACTGTCCCCGTTATATGTACAGGGCCTGGTGAGTGCGGTATCGCGCTGAACACGCAACCCCATTAGTTGGTGGTTAAGTAGCGCCTCGAAGCTTGTGTGGTGGTGCACGAGCAAACGGCTTGTTGAAACCACCACAGAATAATTTCTTTCCTGCAAGGGCAACTTGCTGCTAATGTCGTGTGTGGTCTTTGGAAGTTCAGGCATTGCATAAGTGTACTGAAGCATTATTGATAAATGTGCTACTGTGCTGTGCATTCTGAGCAGTACAGTGTTTGTTCAGTGTATTTCAAGCTTGTAACATTTCTTACTGACCAGAATGCGAGCGTATTAAAAATAAGAAAATGTACCACTATATTATTCCTACTCGCATAGATGTGATGGGATTTTGATATAGTTGGTACATGTAAAATTGGTTCCTAAGACTTCGTTGCGTCGTATTTGTTTTCGTAGTGATTATTTTAATAAAGTGAGTGTGTTAATTTTAATGAAATTTGAATTTTTGAGCAAAATATTCTGAAGTTATTCTAACTTTAATTTCTTCGTCTGGTCGTGAACCAATTTCGTCGTCTATTGGTTTCAGAAAAACACTGATTTTCGCTCTCAAGTCGGGAGGGTTAACTAGACTAGTTTCACTTTCAGCTTTTGAAGCGTAGTAACAGCTTTACTTGAGCTCAGTTTGTCAATTGATGTCACATCATTTGCAACTGCACAAAAGCCAGTGTCAATCGTAGTCAGTCAAATTAGTGGAGCGTGAACTTCTTAGAAGTTAATTTCGAAAAGTCTTGTTTTCACTGCAGGTTTGGAGTTTACAATAGTCTTCAACTGAAAGCAGTAGGCAGGAGGTTCGGTTCGATCTGATTAACTTATTGATGGAGTGTTGTGAGTGAGGGGTAGTAGTAGAGTCGGTGGCTTAATGGTTAAATCACCAGAAATTAAAGAAGTGACAGATTTAGAAGAGGTGGGTAGATTTTTGTAGGAGGAACGAATATTTGAAAGACAGAGGTTTTGAAAGGACAGCTACTGAAGCCCCAACCCAGCGCCGACCCAGCACCAGGCTAGGACAACCACCCCAATCTGCAATTCGTATTCACGCAGACAACTGTAATTCAATAATCTCCAACAATAATTTTTCAATCATAGGGCAAGGGTCAAATTTCACTAACGTGAGCATTTTAGAATCACTGCATATTTTAAAGGGTAGACCAGCACTGAATGATATGTCTAGTTCTTTCCCATTGTACATTTCCATCTAATATATTATAATCTCGTGAACCGGTGGTGTCTGTAAATAATCAATTTATTTTCATGTGTGTTTTTCAGCTGGTGATGGATTTATCCCGAAACGTTCAAAAAATGTTTAGAGTTCTATTCTTCGCTTTTAAATTTTCAGTTATAAATTAGTCCAAGTTATTCATGACTTGAATCCAGCATCTTATTTGTTAAGAAACTGAAACTAAATTTTACGATCGGATTAGCTAAGGTTTACCAAAAGGGACACTAGTATAATGCGAGGATGGACTGTGTAATGCATCGAGTTCAATTTGCAGCCTCCGAGGTCACTCCTAAGGAGCACAGCGGCCGCATCCTGACCGCGGCGGTACTGCTCGTGGTGCTCATCGTGTGCTCCACCTACAGCGGCTCCGTCACCGCCTTCCTCGCGCTGCCGTTGTGGTGAGCTCCTCTCACGTCCCCAGATCTCGCTTAGTAGAAGCCTAAAACTAACTTATATTATTGATCGTTTGTCCCCAAATTTAAAGCCATCTTATACTATCGATCGTTTGCCAGCACACTTGAAACCAAATAATATTATCGATCGTTTGTCAGCAGCTCTCTAATTTTTTGCACTAATTTGTACATTTTTCTAGCACTAGCAATGACAATGAAGGATACATTTTGTACTTTCCACTGAACCTGCTAACCTTTTGGCACTCATTTTTCCGATTATTTGTTTTGATGGTAATAAATAGCACTTTGACTGCGGCAACTAAATATTAAGTTCAACACCAAACTCAAATTTCAAGTCAATTGTAGTAAACTATTTTGAAAGTACTAAACATGAACTGGATCGGGCCTTTATTTAGCTTTGATTAAATATTTATGAAAATTGAGTTTGCGACTACTGGTCGGTCAGCAGCATTATGAAGATTACCTCCGTGTACCACCCGTGGCGCACGTCGCAGTCAAAGTGTTAAAGTTATGCATAGTATGTCTTGTACTCACTTATTCACTCTGAGTTCTGGGCAAACTTTCAATCCACTGACAATAGGACATCAGAGCTTTCATTATATTTACCAATTGATGTACTTAATGTCAAATTTAATTAATTCGGAAAAAATACAGTTTTTGCGCGATTTCTTACAGGTTCAGATATTCTTAACAACAGTTTTACTTCAACACCTCCTAATTAGGTAAGAAGTGGTCGGCATTTGCCTTGCCATAAATATTCATTCATTCAAAATAATTCCACGAAAATATCATCACTGAGGACGTATAAGCAGTCAATATTTATAAATGGATTGTCATTTATTTTTTTGCGTCTATGATTAAGAAAGTTTCATTACCTACTAGCCCTCAGGGGGATACAACTATTGTACAACTTTCGGATCAGTGGGAATTAGTACCCCCAAGAGGGAAATGTACTGTCCCGAGCTGAGAGTTCGAGAGTTAAGTAAGCATTGTTGTTCATTGAAATAAAATTAGTTCTTCTTTTTGTAACGCAACAAATTATTTTTGGTTCACTGCAGTCCCATTTTCCAGCACTCTTTCTTTGTCCTTCAATTTTTATCTTGTTACATAAACTTTCTAACCCACTGTTTTTTATTTCAAGAGGATCTTGTGTGAGAAAACACAGTGTGCATACATTTTTAGTTCTCTTAACTCCTTACTTAATGGTGCCTTCATCCTTCACTTCTTCAAAAGACCTTAGCGGTGATTAAAGAGGCTTAAATCTACGTGGAGACTGTCAATAGTGTTTCACCCCACTGAGTTCATCTTTATATTCCTTTTTTTTGCATTCATCATTTGAATAAATATTTTCAAACTTGAAATAACTTGCTAAGGAAGACATTTTTATATATGTCTCTCAGTCTTTTGAACAAGCATATTGACATGGGCTGTCATGACACTGATATACAGTTAGTAACGAAATTATTCGTACACCCCTCGTCTTTCAAAACTTTCTAGAATTACTCAAAAACTATTGTTGCCACAGGCATAAGATTTTCACAGGGTGTGAAGCAAATATTAGTGACAAGAATACTAAATTTCTAGAACAAAACATTATTTATGAAACATTTAACACGCTGAACTTCAGAAACACGATAAGACAAAATTATTCATACAGTGAGCAGTATCATATTTTATGGAGGTGAATCTACCATTTGAGTACATTTTTAATAATCAATAGCGTGACCTTTCATCTTCATAACACTTAAAAGCCTTTCATAATAGTTTTTTACAAGCTTCTCCGTAGTCTCAAATGAAATATTGTTCCATTCTTCAATAGCGATGCGTTTCAATTCCTGAAAATTCTTTGTAGCTCTCTTGTTGATGTTGACTTTTAATTCCTGCCACAAATTTTCAATGGGATTGAGATCAGGACTCATCGAAGGCCATGGCAGCACATTTATCTTATTTCTTCGGAGCCAGCTAGTTGTAGACTTGGCCGTGTGCTTTGGGTCATTGTCTTGTTGAAATACCCTCCGCCTTCCAAGTCCCAAACTATTAGCTGTTACCTTCAGGTTATAGTCAAAAATAGAAATATAGTCATCAGAGTTCATCTTTCCTTCAATTGCAACCAATTTTCCAGTACCCGATGTAGCAAAACAACCGCAAAACATCAGTGATCCACCTCCGTGTTTAACTGTTGGTACAGTGTTCTTCGGCAGGAAAGCTTCACCATTCTTACGCCAAACCTTCTGCACGTCATTGTGCCCAAAGAGTTCGATTTTGGTTTCGTCATTCCATAATACTCTCTCCCAAAAGCCTCTGTCTTTATCCAAGTGTGACTTTGCAAAGTTCAAGCGAGCAGCAACATGACATGGTTTGTGGAGTTAAGTCCTTCGAGGTCGGTCCGTGTAAGCCTTCTTTGTTCAGACAGCGCTAGATGGGGCGATTGCTCACGCTAGGTTCTTGAGCGTTCAATCTCTCGACAATGTCGTCTAGCTTCACTCGTGGATTAGCGTTGACCTCACGACACAATTTTCGAGAAGTTCTCACCGCGATTTTTTGTTTGCGACCACGCCCAGGCAACATTTCTACAGTACTAAACGTAGCAAACTTTTTAATAACAGATTGTACTGTAAATCTTGGGATGCTCAAACGCTTAGATATGTCGCCATAACTATTTCCAGCTTTGTGGCAGTCAATAATCTTCTCTCTGAGGTCCACACCGAGTTCTTTAGTTTTTCCCACCGTGACGCTAGTGTGCGAATGACAAAGTTCTACTCCTCTGGCAACCTGTTAGCTCTGACACAATTTTCCAGAATGATCTCACATCTAGAATGTTCAAGAACATTTTAGACACAGTTTTTTTTCAATAAAGCAAGTATAACGGTAAATACTTCTCAATAAAGTGTAATGCTCTCAATTGTATGAACAATTTTTCTTCTCGTGTTTCTGAAGTTCAGCTTGTTAAATCTTTAAAAAATAATATTTTGTTCTAGAAACTTCGTATTATTGTCACTAATATGTGCTTTACGCCCTGTGAAAATCTTAAGCCTGTGGGCAACAATTGTTTTTGAGTAATTCTAGAAAGTTTTGAAAGACGATAAGTGTACGAATAATTTCGTCGCTAGCTGTATGTTTATCAGTTAAGGACCTTTTTCAAAGACGTTTTAAAAAGCGACGTAATTCATCTTATGTATCAACTTTACACATTATTATTTTTTTTCTTATTCATGTCCTAAAAGTTCTTGCCAGCCTTATGCGGCAATTTGTAGTTTCTCACGCTCGTGAGCTTATAATGACCGTATTCTTTAGGCAGTCAATTTCACGTAATACTCAACTATGTTGCAAATGTTTTGGTTAGCATTGTACGACAATCCTTTTCATGACTCTACTCTAGTGAGCTCTTTTGTGCCAGAATTATTAGCGTACGAAAGATCATAAATTTGTGTTGTAAAATATTTTATTTTCTCCAAGCTCGTTAATTGGCATACTGTTTGATACGTGAGAGTGAAAAGATAGTTCCGAATATCGACATCTTAGTCTTATGCCGGGGCCACACTAGACGCAGAATTATTTAAACTCACCCATTTTGTTTTCAACAATAATTCTTAATATCGAGTATTCCTAAGCTTGAATTTCAATCTAAGTGCGCACTAATGAAAGTGTTTGCAGCAATGCTTTGCCACTGGTAGTACATATTTTTAACTTGCATTTAGATGCATTATCAAACTTAGGTTACGCAAAAAAGGGAATGCATTTTTCCATGCTTTTCTCTCAATCATTTGTTTTGATTTATGTCATAGATATTTATTTACCCATGTGTGAGTATCCACTCAGGATCTTTATGTTAGGACATTTTAAAAACCAAGAATTGCTTTTGTATAATCTCTATTGGATATAAACTGTTTTTTCTTTCTTTCTTTCTTTCTTAAAGTAACTTATAATCTAATATAATCTTTACCTAAATGTGAAGTGAAACCGTCCGTACGGGTGCTTGTTTCTTAACTATTTCAACTTTACAGAATAGTATTTTGGTTACTCAAGCTTATAACTACAAAAATAGACTAACATAGCTTGCCTCCATTCGCATTGTACTCCGTTTCCTTGCATGTCCTGAGCACGGAATGGTAACAGCTGGCTATCCAAAAGTTGGTGTCTCATTTTTTCCAGTATTTTTTCTAGCATTCGTGTGTCAGACAAAATTTCTTCATTATTTGTTTCATCGATCCTAATTTTAGTTATATTTCACCTTCATCATTGTTCTGAATTTCATGGGAGTGTTCAGTCGATTTCTTGTTCGACAGGTCCAAAACCCTGAACACTGCGGACGAACTGGCGGCGTCCAACATCATTCCCTTCACTCGCAGCAGCACCTACACTTGGGAGTTCTTCATGGTGCGTGCGCTCTTCTGGTAACAGACTTTCTTATCATGTTTACAGCGACTTCACTTAACTTCGATGTCAAATTTTCAGTTTTATCGTCTGAACATTTTTACCATCTCTAACTTCAATCAATAGTATATTGTACTTCTTACTCAAAATGGTGCATTATCGTTTGTGTATAGAGAACAAAAATTATGTCCTAAAATGCGGCAGTTATGTAATTGATGAATTCAATCGAATGATTGGCACTCAAACAGAAGCACAGTAGCAGTGTATTTTTTCTAATGAAATTAAATTTTCCCCAGGACCAGGATGCAGGACCGCTGAATATAATAAAAAAGAAGTTACGTCAAGTCCACGACTCAGAAGTGAACGCTGCGTTTTTACAAAAGATCGCAGACGGATTGTACGCCGTTCTTGGTAAGTGGGTATTATGCAGTTTTTGTGAATTCATTGGTCTGTTCAGTAGCTTTACTGGATTAATGTCATTGATTAAACTTTCACTACAGGGTTCGTTTAGCTACTAAACGACGAGGCATATGGTTTTTTACTGAACTGTTCTTTTAGTAGAAAGTCAAATACAAGCAGAGGTTACAGTCAAATATTATTGAAGACAGTAAATCCCGACTGTGGTTCATGAATAGAGGTAGCTTCATTAATCCATTCCTGCCGAAAAAAATCCACTCGATTTATTTCACTCAAATTTTTCAGCTATGTTTCTGGTGCTGTTATGGTTCCCAATAGAAGGAATTTGTGTCTCAGCCGTAAATATGTCGGGATGTACTTTCTTGTGCTAGAATTATTTTCACTACGGGAAAACCCACCTAGGTTGCGGTTACTTATAAAACGCGCTGTATAGTCAGTCAGTCAGAGTTACAGCCGAGAGTCAGCAGCGTGTGCCCACCCCAGCGCAGCGGTGCTGGGACGGTACCCTGCTCCTTTACTGTATCTCCATATCAGCTCCAATAAACCATCATCGCGAGCTGCGTGTCACTACCCCCTTCGTTAAAAGACACAGACACGATCCCAAGAACAGATCCTGTCTGGAATCCCAAGGACCTCAGGGTTGAATATATCGTGACGACGTCCGATATCGACGCACAAAAATCTAAAACCCACATAGGCGCCCGAACATATTTTTTGCGAAAGGGGAAAGGAGGTGACAGTGCTGTGACATTTTCCTGAAACGAACTGCTAAATTCCCGAGATTAACCCTTGGGAACGCGACCCATTACGGACGTTGGATGACAATACGCGGAGGCCGCGGCTATCAAGTGTTCATTTGCATTCCAAATACGACGGAGAAAATCATGACGAACCATGGAGGCTGTTCCGTGAAACAATTAGAACAATGTCCAACCGAATGGCACCGCAGTGACGAAGGAATCGTTACGCAGAGGCGGAGGAATTACTGGAAGACCATACGACGCACTCGACAGCAACTCTCCAGGACGAAAGGACGAATCATGTGTGGAAGGTACTAGGAGGGACTGAATACACCACTTCCTGGCGGCTGGACAGCGGTACCCAGGACAAAACGTGCTATCATCGGTCATCCCTCGGCACGGCAAGACACGACAGCGGAAGAGACCCAGATGAGTTTTCCGCTCCAATCGTACGAGAGCTGCTCAAATAATGCTGTTGAAGGTGAAAAACCTTTTCAGTCGTGAGTAGCTCGTAATTTTGAGTATATAGTAGTCCAGCATTTCATTTACTTTTGTATGGGCGACGGAGCAGGTCGCTGAAATGTGATTGAACGTAGGAAGAGTGATTGTAACTTTCAAGTTATGTAGGCCACATGACCCTGGAATTAGTAATGACTTAGTACGCGTTCAGCAGTGTAATTCGGTAGAGTGTTCACAACTCGGAGTAGGAGAAATACTTTCATGCCAAAAGACCTATGTGATCGTCTTCCTTTAATTGATTAATTTTTTCCAGGTGACCTCCAGGACGGTGATAACAACATATTTAATTTTTGTTATTCGTCCGCAGTTTGTGATCGCGCTAATATAGGTTACCCAACTTTTCTGGACGGGGTGGCTCGATTTTATCGTGTGTCCACAGCTGTAATTAACGATCAAGAGTTGACGGTACAGGAGTCCGTATCCGTTTAAATAGAGGCAAAGGTGATTCCAAACTTAGTGTTACCTTTTTAGCAATGTTCTACGATGTGCATTATGTGTTGTATTTCAGTTTTACAGTGTTGGTCATGTTCTGTTCTCATGCCAGTGTAATTTCGGTTGCGCTGTGGTGAGCTTTCTGCATAGCAGATATCGGTGCTGCTTGCGGCTTCCGGCCCCTGGAATAGCGAGCGTGCTTGCAGCTCTCGTGAAGCTCTCGCACTTTACTGTTACTATTTTACTGTTAGTTTACTTTTGCGTTCCTAGTTCTGTTTTAACTTTTATGTTATACCTAGTGTTCTATTGATAAGCTAATAGTTGTTCTGTCATGTCGCTCATGTGTGGGTTTTTCCATCGTTCTTGTTATTTCCCTGGAATTTCGAATTCTCAGTTTAATTGTGCCGGTTTTAAAGTTGATTACCGGAGCAATCTCTTCTTGAGTGAAAAGCAAGGTGTTCTGTGCTTATTTCTGTGCTTATAAATTTGTTAACATAATAATTCAAACAGTTACGGTTTGAAACGTTTCCTGGGATTTGTTTGGAAGAAATATTTTACGTGAGAGAGGAAACCTCACTTCGAGTAAGGAGGTAATGATAAAGACAGAGTGAGAAGAGTGTGGTAATTTAGTATAAATTTGTATGAGTTGGGATTAAGGAGGTGAAATATCTAACGAGAGTTCCTAAAGAGTTAGGGATAAGTCATCGTTAGGAGATGCAGAGCAGACGTGCTCTGACGTTGGGGAAAACCAAGATAGCGAACCCCATTATCGTAAACAGTAATTAAAATTTGTTAACATGGGCACACGCCGCACTCTCGGTTGTGACTCTGACTGACTGACTCTACAGCGCGTTTTATAAGTAACCGCATCCTTGGTGGGTTTTCCCGTAGTGATAATAATTCTAGCACAAGAAAGTACATCCCGACATAGCTCCTCTTCTTGCGGAAGTGGTTCCACCCACTTAACGTACAATACTACTGTTTACAAAAGGTTCATTATGTTGACGTGGATAGTTTACGTTGGATAGTTTACGTTAATCACATGGAGGAAGAGCCTGTATAATTATACATTACTACTGGTCTATGGAATCATCATCGCATTTTATCTGAAGCAAATAACACGATACTAGATAACAAGCATAAACGGCAGTAAGCTATAATACATCACCCCATACAATAGTGATGACGTTAAGCGAAACTAGCCTAAGTGGCATTCGCAGTCCTCCTCGGAAGGAAACTATTTTATTTCCGGTGGTTTACACGAAAGGTTAAAGAAATTGGAAACAATATATATCATGAATTACTCCTATAGGTAGTCACATTAGGCCTGATTAATGCAGGGTATTATTATCAAGATTAGTCCTAAATTAGTTATGGGTTGAATTCACGGTATTCATTGAAAAATCCTTGCAGATCTTAGAGACGATGTCACAGAAATATAATTAAAATGGAAAATTTATCAAGACTGCTTTACGTCATTGTTCCAAAAATGGCTTCACCATTCACATCTATGTCACAAAAGATCAATTGTATAGAACGAGCTTAATTGCTTAGAGCGAGGGTGAATGTCAACAGAAGTGACGGAACAATATATACACGACACAAGCACACGCTGAAGTACGAAACGAAACAAAACACTTGATTACACAAATCGGTAACGGGAGCAATAAACAGAAAAGTGTGAGAGCCTCACGACACGTTATCGCAGGGGCCGGAGACGGCCAGCAGCCACAAACTGCAAGCAGCAGCACAGAGCAGCTGAACACAAATACCAAATGCACACAAAACAAAGAAAAAACACTAAACGAAACACAAAAGAAAACACTAACAAAACGACATGTAAACTAACAAAACATTGCAACACGTTTAAGAAAATACACAGCTAACAGAACAACACGCATAAATCTAAACTAAATCAAATGAATATGACAAAACATGATGAGGGGAACGAAAGAAGAGGTACAACGCATTGAATCAAAAGAAGAAATAGACAACCTGTGTAAGGAATAAAAACATAGTTAAACACGGTAGTTAAACAAGTTTCTTATTGCTTATCCAAAAGGTTAAACAACCGTCGCTAGGACGTAAGAAACATACGACTAACCATGTACATAACGAAATTCGAACAGAAATACTGAATAGAATGAAAATAAAAGCTTGATAGACTATTACAAAACATATATTCAGGAAACGAAAACTGAACACAGGGAGAGAAGACATTAACAAGTTCTCACGGGCAACGAGCAAAGAAAAGACTTATGCCCCGAGTTTTAGTTCGAGGATGTTATCGGTATGCCCCAACCTGGTCGTTACAGTTATGCAGTCTTAAAGTTGGTATTGGTGCATTTAAATTTTGGATTGGGATCTCTCGAAAATAGTTAATGTAGATGTAGATGGGTCGGTTGGAGAGAGTATTAAAATTAAAAGAAAAGTTTAGTTGTTACTCGTGATTTACCGAAAGTCCCAGTAACGTCGTCAATGGCTCGGCATCCGCTGGCCTAAATACGATAGCACAGCGCTTTAAACACGTATCCTGCTTATGCCGATGCTGCCGGTCTGGCTCCTTGGGTTTCTTCACGATACTATCTTCGTTGGTTGTGGGGAATTACACCCCACCCCAGCGCAGCGGTGCTGGGGAGGTACCCCGCTCCTTTACTGTATCTCCATATCAGCTCCAATAAACCATCATCGCGAGCTGCGTGTCACTACACCCTTCGTTAAAAGACACAGACACGATCCCTAGAACATATCGTGTCTGGAACCCCAAGGACCTCAGGGTTGATTATATCGTGACGACGTCCGATATCGACCCACGAAAACCCAAAACCTACAAATAGCCGACAGCTAATATTTCCAGCTTTATTCTGAAATTTGGATGTCACCATCAGGAAAGTTTTGTTGGCGGTTGCAAAGTATGAAATGTAATGCTTTACCCCATCGGAAATTTAAAAAGCATAAGCAGTGGGTCAAAAGAAGTAGTCACAATCTCCATACCTAAAATATACATTTTCCGTTATTAAAAATATTTCTTAATATATGAGATGTTAAAATTTTACTGAAGAAAGTGCGAAATTAAACGCGATACTATGAATAGAAAAATATAAATTTCTTGTATATTGTATAATTAACAACAATACTCAAAGGAAAGGTTGGTAAAAGGTTTTCGTTAAAAAGTTAAAAATAGGAAAATCTAAAAGTATTACGATTTAGTCGCGTCAGTATAGTTTAAAGGCCAAGAACTTCCTTCCGGTAGAACATCTTGAACTTTCCAGTTAATTATTTCGTTGTTGAGAACACACCTTCCGTAAATGATCTGTAGAATACCGTGATATACTACAATGGTCTCAGTGAAGAAGCTGCCTTTACCAAATTAACATCGTCCTGAATTTTCTGGACGACGAAAAAAGCCAACGATCACAGTTATGATTATGATTTTTGATCAGTTTTTAAGACTAGCAATGGATACAGGAAAATACCCATTCCCATGCATTAGTTATAAATTTGGCTATATTGTGGAATGAAATTCTGAGGGAACAGTGGCGACTGAAGTAGGAACAGGTGCCTAGTGTCAGGCTATCGCCGTATAGCCGACTTGCTCCTTACAATTTCTTGTAGTGTGTCACTTGTAGACCTAAGAATAATATTCAAAATAACAAATTTAAGCTCGCGAGTATCTAGGATACTCGCGAACCAGATATTCGTCACGAATCCTGAAAAATCAAAATTTAGGGAGATCGCTTTTGGAAACGGCTGAAATTTGTGAACGGATCTTCTATAAAAGAATAAAAGTCGAGAGAACTACAACCTTCATTGACCTGCTATCTACAGGAGAAAACTTCCCTGCTAGCGGCCTAAATAACCGGCTTCCTTTNTTCGCCAATGCTTTGTGTGGAGAATGCCTGAAAAAGCGCACTGCTCGAACAGTCCAACTTCTGATGGAAAAACATGTTATTGGCAGAGTCTCATGAAGAAGACGACAACTATTTCAACAATAGTCTGAGGTCAGATGAAACCAAAATTGACATGTTAAATTACAACTACGAACACAATTTGATTGTTTGGCGACGGTCGAACACTCGTGCTTCCGTGCAGCCGAAGAACACCCCAACCTGAAGTATGGTATAGGTTCTGAATGGGAGGACGAGTTCAAATAATATTCTACATTAATTGCCGAATTCATGTGAATAAAGAAACGATGAATTCGGCAATTAATGCCGAATATTATTTGAACTCGTCCTTCTATTCAGAGCCTCAGATTAAAAGGACGAATATGGCATTTCAGCAAGATAAAGAGACACAGAAATATTCTGCAGATTGACTACCCCACAACGGAATCAGGATTTCAGACTGGTTTTCACTCTCTCTGGAACTAAATCCAATTAAAATAGGTAGAAATAGCTGAAAATTCAAGTCGTGAAACGACAACCATCTAATACAGCTAAATTAGAAAAAGTTTGTCTTGAAGATGGGAAAAATTCTTCTGAACATGTGCTCGACCTTCATTTCTTCCTATAAACATCAAATAGAAGTAGTTCTAGTGAATGCTGGTTATGCGACCAAGTATACATGTTTGTATTTTAAGCTACGAATGCTTATTTGTCAACTTGTTTTCTGAGTTTTTTTGTTAATGACACAATTCATAATAAATGACTGTGCTTCCTGTATCACAGTATTCAAGTTAGGATTTTGATTATTGAACCGAGTGAGAATAGCATTGAATGAAACAATCAGAAACAAACATCGTTAGAAGGTTTCGATGAGCTCTAAGTAAAAGACTCGTCTTCGTGCTTTAATATTGATTTTTACGAGCTCACACCAAGTGTTTAATAAAGCCGACACTGTACTCTTTCAGACACCTACTCATCGGCAATTGGTCGCTTCAATCTCCAAGAAAGCCGGAACGAGCAATGCAGGTTCCACATCGGCAGGGATTCTTTTGCCATTCGACTCGACGCCTTCTGCCTCGCCCGTAACACCAAACTCTCCATCCACCCCGACATTTTGTAAGCTTTTGGTGCTTGTGGGAATTTACTAAGTTTCATTTTAATACTCACAGGAAAATTTTTTCAGTTCGTTCAGACCATGATCTTGACGCACAAATTTTTACTCGTCGGAAGTCTTTCTCCTTGTTGGTGAGCCGCGGAGATAAGTATAAGTACACGCACTATCTTGAATATTTTTGCTATTGTGAAGTTGCAGAACCTTCATCATCGTCTCTAAAACAGAAAATTAAGACATATTTAGGCGATTTGTATTTCTTTCAGTATATATGGAACCCTTGATGTGAAAAAGGCAGAGAGGATGAGCAGGCAAGGAAGGTTTAAAAATATTTTTTTAACATGAGCAGAATAGAGACGTGATCAAAGTCATGAAAAAGAAACAATGAACCCACCTACATGTTCATACAATGGATTTATATAAAGAAAAGACTAGCTAAGATAATGGAGTGGAGTTTTGAAACTCTGCTTGACAAAGCGTTTTCGTTCTTACGCAGCATTTACGATGCGAAAATTGAGCGTTAGAGTAAACAGAACACAAAAAATATTCAATGTGTACAGGGATGTGCGACAGTGAGACACTGCTCAAAAACATTTAGAGTAATTCTTCTAGTATTTTAGATTTCTCTAATAAGGGTTTTTTATAATTTACATTTATTGATATTTCCACAGAGCTTCGTTGTAAACACAAAGCATAGAAAGAGAAAAAATGAAAAACAGGAATTATAGAAGTCTTGAGCCTTCGATCAAAAATTTCAATACATCGAAACGAGGCTTACAATAAAAAAGTATATGAATATCAGTTTTACCAATACGTATAAGTTCGAGGAAGACAAAGCCCGTCTGTCGTGCATAAGTGAGCAGCTGTCGTGATTACAGTGTGCAGCGACTTCGCAGCTTTGGCTTCACGACGTACCTACGCAGCAGAGCCTACGCTTCTCCGTGTGATCCTCAGCGAGGGATCTCTGACCGAACTCCCTTGTCCCTTGAGCAAGTAAGGGGTTATGTAAAATTAGATATCCTCCAGCTAGTTAGGGGTTATTTAAAATGAGATATCATCCAGCAAGTAAGGGGTTACTTAAAATTAGATATCCTCCTGCTAGTAAGGGGTTATTTAAAATGAGATATCATCCAGCAAGTAAGGGGTTATTTAAAATGAGATATCATCCAGCAAAAAAGGGGTCATTTAAAATAAGATATCCTCGAGCAAGTTTGGGGTCACTTAAAATTAGAAATTTTCAATTTCAAAATTTATAGTTGTTTCAAACTGCGAGATGCCTGAATAGTGAAATTTTTTCTTTAACTTTTGGGTTCAAAAGCAATTTTACATTAGATGTGACTTACATGAAGACAGTCCGTATAGTTGTTTGCTTGTCCATAGTTGACTTCATTTACAATATCGTTTGAAACAGCTTTTTGGGGAACAAAATACTAGTGATGGTTAGGAAGAGGAAAAATATTTTCGCTTGCAAATTATGATGCTCAACGTACTGCCAACATGAAATGCTTCAGGAAGTTATTGAAATATTTGTAATTGATAAATCACTTTTAAAGCCCTAGTGATTTATGAAATGTACAAACTGTACTACATAACTGCTTTGTCTCCTGAGCAATCTCATAATCTGTCGGCCTTTATCATTCATTATCCCTTAGGTTCCTTCCGTTGATTTTTTTTAACGAACATTTAATCATTTCTACGAAATTCCACTATGGGTTGTGACCAGTTAGTTTACAAAAATAGGAGAGCTCATTTGTTTCTGACGTCTTTTACTTTTACTTTTGAGAAATATCCCAGTATCGTTTTCATTTGTTGCCAGTTTTTAAAGTACAAATTTTCAAACCAAGAAAATCATAGCTAAGAGAATAAATTTTTATTTTTCCCTCAGTTATGTGTTCTACTTCTTTTGATTTACTCTGTCAAGTTACGATATTTATGTTAAGAAATATTTAAAATCCTCTTGGTTGAGATGCATTTTCTGTACCGATTTTTTAACAAAATACTGTAAACTCTTTGATCGTTTTAATCTTAATCGATGAAATACTTTGAGTTGAAATTTTAACAAATGATCCCATTTTATATTATGTGGTGAAATAATATTCTGCAGACAAGAAGAAACTATGCGACGGAATTAATTTAGATTTTTTCGATCTTAATTTTTGCACAAAATAGCTGTTTCTTTGCGCACATAATTTAGTGAAAATCATTTTGGAATGGAAATGCTTCAATTCCTTGTGTTGTCCAATTTATCTGGTAAACGAAAACTACTGTATAGTCAACATGAACACCATTAGCTAGGCGTAAGATCATTGAATGGGTAAACCTACGTATGTTAATTTCGCTCACCTTCTCTTCAATGACGGTAACTTCGCCCGCCCATTCGTTAATACCTGTAACTTTGCCTCTTCCTCGTAAATATTGCACAGTGACTTCAATTTCATCCTCATCGGGCAAAGAGATGATAATGTTAACTCCGGGTACTTGTGGAATGAAACATTGACTCTCCTGCTAGAATTTAAAAGTGCTAATCGGGAATTTGGAATAAATCAATAGTTTTTATTACTCGTGCAACCGATGTAGTTGCGTTTTTTCCTCAAGTGTCTTTCAGATAATTCGATCCAATTTCCTTTTTTATAATTAAATCCTAATAACCAAGGAAAAAGTAACGTAATACTGTGAAATTTTAACAGCTTATTTAGGAGACAAGGAAAACAAAATTTTATTCTATATGGCCATCTTCACCTACGATGAATGGTTTCACACTCTTTCAAAAGCAGGATAGAGCGCGGTTAACTTCTACCGTTACCAACGACTCCACGGCCTTTTTGATGTCCTCAAGAGCTTTGACGCTGTTTTGGGGCTTTTTGCAATCTTTGGCCTCAATTTTCGGCTAAAAACAGTGATCCATCGGGTTCAGGTTAGACGAGTTGGAAGGCCAGAAGTCTTTTTCCCAGAATCGCACACCGGACCTCATCAGTAAGTCAACAGTTGTGCTTGCCTTGTGGGAGGGAGCCGAGTCTTTTCAGACCACGAGCTTCTTATTTGAAGCCTTGGCATTCATCCACGGAATGAATTCTGGTTGAAAGACGTTGTAGTACAATTTAGCATTCACTTTTTCGTTTTCGGTGAATAAGCGGGTAAAAACGTTACCCTCACTCAAAACCACGCAGAGGGTCAGGCCGCTTACTAGTTTCTTCGTGATTATCGTGGATTCAACGTCAGTGCTTGAAAAGGCAATCTCTTCTTATCAGAAAAGAACTTGATGGTCAACCGATTGAACTTCAACCAGTTTAAAACTTTCTCCCACCTTTCTAAGCGAACTTTTTTCCTTTTATTAGAAAGGAAATGTTTTCTGACCTTTGCAGAAAAGTTTGGCCGAGGTCTTTGATCACTCTGTGAATAGTCGAGATGCTGACTAGCCTCTTTTCAGGTAATGTCGATTATGACACGATTGGATTAGCCTTGACGCTTCTTGTGAGGCTTACTAGAAAGAGAGGGTTTTGAATTTTATCTTTCCGCTGCATGTGAGTGGCTTTACCATCTTAACTTGATTCTTTAAAAACGCTTACAAACATCGTTACAAACCCTTACAAACTATTTTACTAGGATGCTAATCAGATTTTGTAATAGAGCCTGGGGGTCTGCCCGCGCGGCGATGTTCACAGCTAATTGAACACCACTACTGGTCTATTGAGAACTGGTTATGCAATGGACTATAAATGTAAATTGCTATTTCGTAAATAGCCAATCCTAGATTACTTTAGGGTTGTTATTTATAGAAGGGTCAGAATTACGAAAGATTTTAAATTTATACGGAATCATCTAAAAGACCCTGTATTAAACTTATCAAGAACGAGAANTTTAATTAATTATTATTCGTTTAGAATAGTAAACTGAGGTAACAATAACAGTCTTGTTTACGAAGGGATCTTGAAGTCTTTTAAACCAACAAACATCGGCATCTAAGGATGCTTTATTTCCAATTCAAGCCTGATACATATCACTTTGTTCATTGGTTTTTTAAATGCATTATAACTAACACCAGGACGCCGTGACGGTTTGCCCCGGTCAAGACCGGTACCCATTTCAGACACCTGGGTAGAGAGGGTTTGTGCTTTGCATTTTTCCCCAATACCGTAACCCAAAGGAGAAAGTCGCCGAGACTTAGATTTTAACTTTCTTACGAGACACGTCGAGAAAGTTAAAACACTTTGAGATTTATACTAAGGAATATTCGGAAAAATTTATGTCGTTATGTCGTTGCGTCCTTTTTCCTCAGACGTAAAAAAATGCCGAAATTCTGCTACACTCATTGTAATATAGCGGGAAATGTAAGTTCTAGTTAGACATATCAAAAGTTGGCAACGCTCGTGAGAGCAACAATCTCAGTCAGTCTTCTATTGGTCTCAGGTCCAACAACAGTAAATGTTGTCTGAGTGTGTGTATTTAAATTACCTAATGTGGCTAAGTATCTAACCTTCTCATTTCTAACTAATATTACTTAATTCTACTCTACTCTTTTCTATATATTCCCACCTATCTCCGTTATACTCTTGCTGGCCACATGTCTGGTAATTGAGTATTTAAGTTGTAAGGTATCTTAGAGGTGAGTGAATTATTTACCTTATGTGATGTGCTATTGCTTTTGATGTGCTATTTGTGTTACTATGTCTATGTTGATCTAATCTTGGGTGTTAGCGATATCTTAACCCTTTGGTGAAGCCTAGTGTGGAATTGCTATATTCTGTAGGCTAGGCTAACCATTACTAATGCTAAATTATCTTTGATAGGAAATTTAATAATTGGTGACGAGATTTAGGTAGAACCACTGGGAGTGACTAAGTAGTAGTGACTAGTGAGGGAACCTAGAATTCGCCTAGTGAATTTTTGTTTTTGATTGTTTCTGCTCACTGGTGTTGCACCACCTAAGAAATTTCAATATGCCATTGATAGGTTCAGTGGGAGAGTTTAATCCTTTAGAGGAAGAGTATGTTGACTATGAGGTTAGGTTGCACGGCTACTTCTTAATTAACAAAATAGGAGATAGTGAGAAAGCCCCCACACTAATTTCTCTAGTGGGTCCAAGAATTGCTAGACTCATCCAGGACTATGTGTCTCCTAAAAGTACCTAAGAAGCTACTTATGCTGAGATGGTTGAAGTGTTTAGACGGCATTTTAAGCCCACGCGCAACCAAATATTCTAGCGTTTCCGGTTCCATAAGCGGAACCAGAAACAAGGGGAAAGCATCGCTGATTTTGTCGCTAGCTTGAAGGCCCTTTCACATACCTGTAATTTCAAACAGGAAGTGCTGGAAGAGACTCTGCTGCACAGATTCACATTGGGTGTGTCCAGTAATGACATTCAAAATTGCTTGCTGAATGAAGCTGGCCTGACATGGCAAAAAGTCGTGGATCCAGCCATGGCTAAAGAAACCACACTGAGAGAAACAGTGGGGTTGAGGCAACCTAATTCTATTTTGAATGTAGGTCAGACTAGAGTTCAGCAAACTGCTAACACGCCTCAGGGCAAGACTCAGGCACAAGCTAGCCCCAAATCGGCATGCAGCAGCTGTGGTGGTTTGCACTGGCGTAAAAATTGCCCCTATAAAGACAGTAATTGTCATGGTTGTGGCCA
>JACJUY010002838.1:48530-84366 GCA_014220935.1 Platorchestia sp. MABIK | reverse complement strand
TAAGCTCTAACTAATTCTTCTGAATAAACCGAAAATAAAATATTTTCATTAAAAAGACGATAATAAAACAAAAAACTGTAGAAAAATTCCACAAAAAGTTAGAAGTTTCACCGCCGAGTCACGTTCATTTATTGACGGACTGGTTTTTAAACGAGCATCGACTCTAAAATGCTGAGATCAGACGAATTTGGAGCAGAGTCCAAGATTTTGAAATATGTGTATTGAAAAACCTGGTATTTATTTAAACAATTTCCTCGTATAGACGAGTTTGAGGGCAAAGTCAGGTTATTCCCAGTGCGAAAGGAGACTCCACTGTGTTGTGCACACCTCACAAATAATTGGAGCCCAGTGCTACTAATGTAAAAGACCGTTCGCAGCGGTCACACGTATGTTGACATACAACTGAGGTGTGCAACATCACATCCGGAGTCTACCTTCGTTTAAAGCGTGAACTGATCTTCCTGTCATTTTTTAAGTACACACAAGGATTTATTTGAGCAAAATACCCCTTAGCTGTTGACAATACTTCAATTTTTATTTTCTTGGTCCGGGTTCCTATAGAAGTAAACTGAAAATACACGTTCAACCCCGAGTGAATGAATGTGTCCGGTGTTTTTAAAAAATGGCTGAACAATACTAAGACCCCTTTCGAAGGTAAGTCTTTTTCTGTCACCAACTTAGACAAAGGGGAAGCTGTCACTATTTTAGATAGAACGGCCTCTGTGAATAAGGTCGAGTCTATTTTAAGCGATACATCAAAATTTGTAGCCGTGAATGAGGCAGGAAAACGTCTTCTGATACGTTCTGAAGATCGGTTGAACAATGCCCTGAGAAAACTAAAAGAGACTCAGCAAATAACTGAACAACTCTATGATGACACCTACGCAACGCATTCACAGCTGGGTTTTTACATAGACTTCCAAGAATCCACAAGCCAAACGCACCTATCCGTCCAATCCTTTCCGCTTACAATGTGCAGAATTTCCGCTTAGGCAGAGATTTAATTCTGTACTTGTCTCATTTTGTACCGAACGAAAACCTTAAAACAATTCGTTGGAATTTGTGAAATCTTTTAATTCCACTTTTTATGCAAATTCTCTTCTTACATGTAGTTTGGATGTTGAATCTTTGTGTGCTAATGTACCAGTTAACGAGGCTGCATCATTTTACATAAAATTTTTACAGAACCCTCAATGGTCCATGAAGGTTCATCAAAAAAACATGAAAAAATTGCTGGAGCTAACACTTAAGAACTCATTTTTCAAGTTTTATCATAAAATTTATTAACAGCTAGGTTGATAATTTGAATTTTAATTTAATTTTTAAAAGAAGTTTTTGAAACCATGTCCAGATAATTTTAAACTCTGTTTTTTCGAAGATATTCTTAATGATACGTTTATTCTTTTCAAAAACAGCAGAGGTTCTGAGCAGTTCTTTCAGTATTTCAATCATTGTCATAGGTATGTCAAATTCACATGTGAAGTAGAAATGAATGAGGAATTGTATTTTTTACGTGTAAAAGAGACAAGAACTGAATGTAAATTCACGACTTCAGTGTTTCAAAAAGCAACTTTCACAGGATTAGGTGCGAACTTTTTTAGCAATATTTTTATATTTTTTCACAACATAAAATTTCAAGGAAAATAACATTAATTCATAGAGTTTCAAACTTTCATCGCCCTACAAATTGTTTCATTTAGTAATGAATAATTAACATAATTATTTCTGTCAAGATAATTACCCGCAGAATATTTTTACTATGGATGAAAGAACTTTTGGAGAAAAAGTTCACTGTAGAGCAAAGAATTCTTACCGTGCTGAGATTACGCTTGTATTTTCAGCTTCCTTTGATAGGTCTCTGTGCAAAGAAGATGGAAATTGAAATATGAAACAGTTAAAAGATTTTTTCCTCGTGTAAATTCTCAAGTACACTTCAAAAATAACAGGAAACACGGTTCATACTTTAAACCTCATCCAAACTATGGCCCGCGGGCAACATACGGCCCGCCAAACAAATCCCTGTGCGGTGGCCTTGAAAAAATAATTATCGTACGACTGGCATCGCTGAATCAATTTTTTTTCTATCATTTTTTACTCCTTCGACTCGCATGAATGTGGGAAGGACATAATATGGCCCTTACATTAAAAAGTTTGAAGACCATGCTATGCTATAAACGAAGGGATACTCCGAATGTGATATTGGGCACCTCAGTTGTACTCGTATATCAATATACGTGTGACCGCTGCCAGCAATCTTACTTTGGGAGCACTTGGCTCAAATTATTTGTTAGGATTGCACGACGCAGGCGATTTTCCTTTCGCACTGGCAATAACCTCACCAAGCCATCCAACTCGTCTGTAAGAGAATATTGTTTAAATGAAAAACCATAAATCTTGAAGCAAAAATATCAAAATATTGGTCTCAGTGATTCGTCTGATTTCCGCATTTTAGAGTCGATGCACATTTTTAAAAACCGTCTGTCAACAAATGTATTTGACTCAGCAGTGAAACTGGCCATGGTTTGATGAAATTTTTCATAGTGTTTTGTTTGTCTTATTATTGTCTTTTTAATATCAATGTATTATTTTCGGTTTATTCAGAAGAATTAGAGTTTACAAAAAATTCTAACGCTCTGATTTATTGCTTTTCAGAGCACTTAAGATGCATTGTTTATAACCTGAAATGTTTGTTTTTATCATGAAATTCTTAGCTACGGTGGTTTTCCTTTAGTGTAAGCATGACGTTGCCCCAGTGTAAGCATGAAGCTAGTAAATAGAGACGGGGCATGTCACTGGTAGTGGCATGTGAACAATTATGAGATGTGTTTTAAGATCGTCGTTCTTGAAGCGGCACCATTGTTTCTCTTGAGAAACTCCTACAAAGAATTCTTCTACACACAGAGTGGAATTTTTCGAAAAGCAATAAGCCAAGTTCATTACAATCTTCAATGCCAAAAATTATCAATGTTTTTTGATTCAGGGAGTAAATCTACCACTGTTTTCGAAACATTTTTATTACTTTCCGTAGCATAAAGTAACGTGTTAAACGTTATCTCCTGATTAAAAAAAAACTCAGATTTTATTCGGTTCACTTAGCTAGAGCCCCAGTCAAGATCGCAACAGAACTTTTTACTTACCAGAACCTTCTGTACGGCACACCCTACACTGTAAGTTTACAAAACGGGATTTGGGTCGAACATCATGCCCTAAGTGTGATAAGATAAATGCTGATGTGCACAATGAGCTTAGATCCCACTCACACTCTCTACATAGCAAACGGCAAATCATTCAACAGATGATGTTCTCAAAAAACAGCATACAGACTAAAGGTCACACTGATTCACCGGCCACCAGCGTCCAAATGGGTACGGAGCTCACAAACTACTTTACTTTCAACACAAAGTAGTGGGTATTGTTGTTCATAGTACTTAGATGTAGCTTTTTTCTACAGTACTTCGCTTCAGTACAGTAATCTTTGTTTCACTATGTTCACTGCTGACACGAAGTTGATTCTGAAAAATGTTTGCCATGAGCTCACTACATTTTCATAACATGGAAGAACAGCCCCCTAATATCTAACACCTGCACCTTCAAGAATATGCCCGACCCAAAATATATTACCTGCATTGTGTCGAGCCCGATTGACTGATCAGCTTCCAAATGGAAACGAGTAATAATTCCAGGAAGTTGAGATTTTCTTACAAAGGCGTTTCTGTTTGAAGGTAACAAAAAGAAGCCATCAATCTCAATTACACTGCGTCGTAAGTGTAGCGAGGAGGAGGGTAATAATGATGGTTTGAGAAGCCATAGCTAGGAGCGGGTTCTATCTTGTGCCGAACTTTGTGTATGATTTTCTGGATATTTTGGAAAATTCATCGTTAGATACTGTCTCTTGTTAGATTACAAGTATCTAAAACAGAGTTCATGCTACATCAAATTATTATGAACTGTACAAACGTTCCTGAGCAAGTCTGGACTCGTTTTCAAAGCCGGCAGGTTCGACTGCTCGCTCTTGCGTATTTGAGGCGAGGGTGGGAAGGACGCCGACTAAACGCGATCTCAGCTTGCACTGAAGTCCTTTGACGGCCAGGACTAGTTTTTTCCAAAAGAACACATATAGAAATTAGTCGATTTTGAGGTGCATGGTTGCAGTTCAAGGACCAGCCTCATCTTTAATCAATGCTTAGTATTTTACTGTAGTCTTACAACACCTTTTTCACTTTAAATCAATCCAAGTCAAGTTCAATTTGATACAAGTCAAGTTCAATTTAATCCAAGTCAAGTTTAAATTAATCCAACCCTAAGTTGAGTTAAGAATTGACGTAATCACTTGTTAATTTGTGCTTTTTTGGATTAAATATGTATCTATTCGATGTGATGAGAAGGAAGAACGTTTTTCCTCTCAGCAAGGAACACATAAAATTTCTGCAATATAAAAACAAGCAGCCGTAAAATGTGGTAAGTCTCCAGTCTCAGCAGGCAGAGTGTGATTCAGATCTTTGAGCGGAGTAACAGATAGAGGTCAATTATAAAAACTTCGTATTATACTACACATTAAGGTTGTTTTACAATTCTACATTTATGGCAGTATGCATCTATTCAAATATTTATGTTCAAATGCAATTTTATGTTACACATACACAAACACATAGTAGTATCGATCGAGGATTTATTCACACTCATGCAGAGATTTATACGCGTGAAATTCCACTTTATCACATATATAAAATTATACATGAATGCAACTACAAAATATTATCATTGGACGATATGTAGATTTAACCTTTGAAAGATATGTCTCAACGAAGTCTGTTTTTGTTTGTTCAAATTATTTTTGTTAAAACAAGTTACAATTTGTTTCATCGACAGGGATGATTTGTTTGCCTTGGCCTGTTCATTTGAAGGGATGGCACAATTTTCATTGCTAATGCAGGATTGTATCTGTGTAGTAGTGTACTCATATCGTATCGTACATAAGTACTCAGTGAATCGCATTCGCATATTTCTTTTAAAGGTTAAATACATACATCGTCCAATGGTAATCTTCGGTAGTTGTGTGCATATATCATTTCATATATGTGATAAAGTGAAATTTCACGAGTATAAATCTCCATATGAGTGTATATAAATCCTCGATACTACTAGGTGTAAGTGTGACATAAAATTGCCTTTGACCATAAATATTTGAATGGATGCATACTGCCATTAATTTAGAATTGTAAAACAACTTTAATGTGTAGTATGAAACAAAGTTTTAATAATTGACTTCTATCTGTTACTCCGCTCAAAGATCTGAATCACGCTCTGCCTCCTGATGCTGACTACCTACCACATTTTACGACAGCTTATTTTTATCTAACAGAAATGTTATGTATTCCTTGCTGGAAAGGAAAACGTCTTTCTTAACTCATCACATCCAATAGATGCATATTTAACGCAAAAAACGCTTAAATTAACCCTCAATTTGGCAATCGTAGGTGGATGCACCCAACACCTTCGAAAATTAAACTCGGCAGCACAATGTATCGCAAGTACTTTTTACACACATTGAAACTATTCAACACACACTGAATTCATTATCCAAAACAGGTCATCATTAAAATCTAATGTTTATCTGTTAACCTCAATGGTTCTCTAATCAAATGAAAAAAGCCTTTACGTGGTGCACAGTTGATTAAAATATTCCTAATATTAAATACACCCAAATGAAATCGGTGAAAGCAAACCTCTCTGATATGACAAGCCTCCTCTCAGTTAGGTCACTCAGATAACGCTGGTATCGCCAAACCCGCGTCGTGCTGCCATCAAAGCATCTCACGAGTATCTCGGTCAGTCTGTTGTCGATGTCTGATAGATGAGAGCATTTTATAAGAATCCTTTAACATGCTTTGTTATCAAATCTGCCTGATAAACAGCAACTGAAACTCTACTCTTTGCCTGACCTCCCTTGTTTTTATCACAGAAAGAAGTTGTTTTTCGAAACTGTTCCGCGTGATTTCCTGTAATTCCTACTTCAAACTGAGTCTCAATCAAAAATTAAGGTAAGGAAGTCATCGTAATGTGCAGCTGAGTGTATAGGTATAAGATGCAAAACATATTATTCAATATTCTGTTACATATTTTGTTATTAATTTTTTCAAAATTTTGTTCTTTATTGAATGCAAACAATTTACTATTACGAATGAGTTTGTACTAAAGCGTAGAAGCGCTGATACGCCGAACTACATCCCTCAAGCCAAGATTGTTTCTTTAGTTCCGCAAACTGAAGGTAATCGAGACAACGCAAATCAAACTGTTCGGAATGAGAGTTAAAGATTTCACGGTTTTGCTCGAATCGCATCGTTACCATCATAAGTATGATGAAATTGGCCTGGAAACAAAGAATTCGGACTTCAAAACGGATCAGCGCGAAGCTCCGTATGCCGTTCTGTAATGGGCATTTATTTTCAGAGTGTGAACTTCGGGGTTTCTAAATAGAACTCATTAACTAAATTTTTTAAATTACACATCTCCCCTAACTACATTTAGCTTTTACGCAAATTATATTATTTATCTCTTGTGAAAAATAGCAAATTGTCGCCGAAGGTTTAAAAGAACACTAAAATTTTATAAAGGCTATTGGAAATATGTCATGGATCTACTCTTCCTGCGACGAACCTCGTCCGTTCAGAAAACCCATCGGAGCAGTAAAAACTCTCTAAAAATTGTTTCCAGATGAAATATCGGTGAGTGTATTAAGTGGAACTAGGCAAATGCAGATTGCGTGTACTAATTTCCTATGCTGACATAGGTTTGCGTCATAAAAAGTAGAATTTAATAATTGAAGAGAACTACCGCTTTTGCGCGTGTGGTGTTCCATTTCGCATAAGCTATGTCGAAGAGCGCAGCGGCGACTGCTGCTACTGACCAGTTAGCTGCCTGCCAACGCCTCTACTCAGTTCCTTGTGTCTAATGTAGACTGAACCGAGCACGTGACTCCTTCGTGTCGCAACACTACATGCTAGTGAAATTGAAGTAGATGTTGTATCTCAAAAATCCATCTATCTTCGACCTGTGAACAATTATCTGCTCAATGTGTAGCAATGATATGAGTTAGCGTTGACTTCATTGGCAAGTTTTATCCAATGTTACAGGTAGAAAATGTTGTGGAAAGAGAGAAGATACATATCTCATGTTTACCAGTTTCCCTTCAGCATCGAACGTAATGTAAGTATTGTGTTGCAGCGCTCACGTTAAATTTTGATCAAAATAAGTCATTTATGCGAGAGCATGTGTGGTTGTGTGCGCGTGTGCGCCGAGTTCAACAACTTGACACTGATGTGTATCAACTATCGCGCGCTCCTGAATTTTTACGTTCATGTAAACGTAATACTCGCACCGACTTGCGCATGCGCCTTCCGATCGCCGCAACGGTAGACAACCCTCCAGCAGTCTCGAGTTTCTAAACACCTTATTGAATTTAACAAATTTTTGCGACTGGAAGCTTCAGCATCACCTCAACTTTCAGCTGAGTCAGAAGTCAGCAGGTCAAAAGAGACAGAGAAAGTCAGCCCAAAGCTACTGATAATAACAGCGTTTAGGGACAAAAAAAGGTGACTGCAGATTCATTCGACTTTTTTAAGGAACCGTAGATGAAGAATAAAAAGAAAACGAAGGCTCGATTTGTACATGAGAGGCTGAGCTGCACGTGAACATCACGTGTTTAGCATGACCTTTGTGATGTTCTTCACTCGCACCAGCCTGCACCCAGCACTACACATCCATCCTTGTGCCTAAATGATATCCATTGCATTTCCGGCAGATTTTTTAATCGCGAAACATAACAGCGGGTGAACTTCTAAGAGACATCTTGCGTAGCTATGCGTTTGGAGTGAAAACGTAACTATACATGTAAACGAAATGTCGGATGTCGAAAGTATCTCTGATGGCAAGAGAATATACGCTAATGAGAGAAAAGTTTATGTTAGGCTCATGCCACCTGTCCTTGCGTAAAGGAGTAATATTTAAACACATTTTGTCTGATAGCGAGTAAGACCAGCTCACTATATCTGAGCCTCGATAAGTGGACGCATGAGCCATGTTTCTTTGAAAAACCGCAACAACTCAGTCTAACTACCCAAGTCTGCTGGACTAGGAAAAAATCATCAAAATATCACGTTAACATTGGCCCTGAGTTTAGTCACGTCTCAAAACTATAGAGGTTTTCCTACTTTCAACATGAAAGAACAAAGGATTTCCTTGTATGGTCAATGGTCAAACTTAATAAATCGATTCAAAAGCAGAAACATTTTGTGATCAGATAGAAGTAAATCGATGTCAAGTATGTTTCTTGGCGCCTGTTCTCACTGCCATTGACCGCTCGTATCACCTTGAACTTAGCACAGCTGCAGAAAACTAGATGGCAGCCAAAAAAATATATATAAATAGCGTTCGATCTGGCAATGTACCGTGAAACTTCTCAATACGATAAACTCTGAATAAGGGAGGTGTTGATTTCAGAAACACCGAAACGAGTGGATGAGGATCAAATTCTTCATTATTCAGTTTGTTTCTTGATCAGAGTGTCATGTAATTCTTGGTGCACTCTATATCTATTAGTTTTCGTCCGTTTGACAAAAAACAGGCTGGCATGACCGGACATAAACTGTTTTGTTGGATAATATCGAACAAAGAGCAATTGTTCCATTAAATCGAGTCGAGTATAACTAAGTTACTGCATTTTCATTTGTAGTCTAAGAAAACAGAGATGACGCCTACGTGGCAATGCATCAATTTGCTGGCCAGCACGAACAAACACAGATAGCTCTAACCCACGGTAATTAACTAGGCACCACGTGTGTACTGCACTTTGTTCTCAGTTTATCTCAGTTTCAATGTACGAGCACGAACAGCATGTGAGAGACCTTGTCGTTCTTAGGCGTTATCACCACACTCGATGCTGCGAGGAAAAAATGCAAGTAACCGAGATTGCAGTGAGCGATGAAAATATACAGCACAAACATTATGGATGGGAACTTGATGAATAACAAGCGAGAGGGAAACAAAAACTTAATTGCAATTGACTACCGTAGTGTGTAATTTACGTAAGCCAAACGGGAATTTTTTCGCTTTAAACTGGTTTTCAATTGAGAGGGTGAGCGAAAAGATAGAAGCTGCCTGTCATTTTTGAATGACGCTTCACGGTCGCTCGCAGCTTTGTCGGAATCCTTTGCAGGACTGCATGATCGCTGCATGGCATGTGTTTCCAAAGCCATTGAAAGAATACAGCATTCGTTTGTTCCCTTTAAACTCTTCCAGCAATTTCACTCCGGGTGAAGTTGCCCATGCGTGCTGCGTTCTCAAGGCTGTTTCAACGGTAGATGATTGAAAAAATATAGATAAAAACATAGATATAACAAATATAGATGATAGATAGAATGGAGAAACACCATAATTACTATGTGGGAACCCTTGTTTAGAATATTGAAATTATTCGCCGCCTTGTTATCGCACAGCTCACAATATGAGGTATCTGGCTTCATGAATCACAATTTAGATTGCCCTCTTATAGATGATCGAACTTAGTGAATAGTGAATGAACACAGTGCAAGCATCATAGTTTAACTCTTTCGTTTTCATGGCTAAGCTTTGTTTTTTATGGATTACAGTTAAGATAACATTTGAAAAATTTTACAAAACATATAAGGGAACAAGCTTGAAGATTTAGTAGAGAACTCTCCTGCAAATACAATTACAAGCATTCACACATCTGTTAGCGCACTTAGTTCTGAAAAGTGGCGTCTCAGACACAATGCAAGTTTGTGTCAATCAGTTGATTTTTCCGTCCATTCATTCCAAATTGCCTCTAGGCTTCACAGTTTTTGAGCTTTTGTCTATTTACTTTTACTAGCTTAGTTCTCGTGATTATGCCTATACTATCTCACAGTCTCACAAAATTATGTGAGAAAAATTAATTTCGCTGTTGTTTATGATGTACTTTTCTTTGTTCGCTCAATCCCACAATAATTTGAAACACCGAGCTTATGAACCAGTAAAAAATCATTATTACCTTGCCAGGTTTCACAGCATCAAATTGTCGACTGAAAGTTATCGAAGTCATCAGAAAAAATGAGCCTTCACCTTCATTACCTTCAATCTCAGAAACTAGATTATTGTTATTGCTCATATCAATATAATGCGCTAATACGAGTCATACATTATCTGTCGCAATTGAGTCGTTCAGTAGCCGGGTAAGGGGAGTCATCGATAGGAGTTACTTCCACTATCCCTACTCGAGATTGTTGGCGGAATGAGGTCATTTTTTCATAGCTATCATCCAAGGCAAAAGAGTGGCTTTATTCCTGCAAGCACATAAACAACTACGTATCAGGTCATACAATTCTGAGCATGAAGTTACGCTGCCACGCCACTTAGAATCCAGTATATTATCATATTACATTAAGACTTAGTATGAAACCTAAATTGCTTCTACTTTGTGCTGTAAGCAAACTTGGATTTGATTTTGTTGTTCACTTGTCTGAGGCCATTTTGTTACCCTGAGGCCGACATTGTTTGCAACTTCAACGGCAGAGTAAATCGACAAAAAAACTATCATTTTATTTCTCTTGCCGGAGCCAAAAATTGTTTGTTCACAAATATAGTTAATTTCAAAGTTAGAAGCAAGACTCTGTATCGCGAAGAGCTATGGAAAATAATAGCAATCGTCCTTTCTGTCTCTCCGAAGGACACATGAAACAGCCTTCAAACTTAACTTTTTATCATGCAACATCGCACAATTTTGAACAAGTAACGAGAGTAGTGAGCAAATTCTTATGAAGTAAATACATTTATTTCTTCAACTTTTCAGTTGTGTTAAAACAATTTGACAAATTGGTCGCGTAAGGTTTTTGCAGCGTATCTAATCAAGTTCATTAGTTTCAGAGAGCTTTCACGAGTGTGTGACCCCAGCATCAACTGCCAATAAAGGCTAAATAGTAAAAACTTCAGGCAGGCGATGCTGCCCCGAAAGTTAAAGCACCAAAACAGTCCCCCGGAATGTGTCTCAGAATGTTACCCAGTGCTATTTGCAATCTGCTAGACCAAGGTACTTAATTTGCGTTTATTTGATTGATATTTCTAAGTGAATCCAGCGCCGTTGTAGATATAATGCAAAATCGCAGCAGACGCAGTCCGAAGGTGCAGCTAACCAGACACTACTTCAGACTTATGTACTTAGTCTAGAGGTTCTGGAAGCGTTAAAATTACTGTGGGCGCAATCCGTACCCAGGGCAGAAACAACGGCTAACGCGGTTATCATTGATTAAAAATTCTTATATATTAACGGATGCAGTGTTAGTCTGGTCTGAAACTGTCGGGTGAAATTCAAGAAATTTGCTCAAATTTATGAACTAACAAACCTCAGGTTGGAATGTAGAAATCAAGTTCGGAATTTTTCAAACATCGGACAGAAAAAAGTACTTCAGCCAAACAAAGGTAGTAAAGTCAAAGAGTTTCAAACATTCAGAAATTAGAAATAGAACTCAAATTAATTTATGGGGGAACTTATACTAATAATGACTAATGTTATCAGATCAACTGAAAAAAACAAGTAGTTTTGACGAGATTCGGTACGATTGGATAGCATTTTTAGAATCAGGATCAGGTTCAGATACCAAACCTACAGACCACTAGAAATAGGTTTGATTTGTTTTTAATGTTTTCCTTAAACCGCTTATTTTAACTTACTTGAAGCTCTTCAAACTTGAAATTTAATTTAAAATGTCGAAATAACGCAAACGGCGCACCAACAAAAAATTGGGCAAAAAATTCAGGAAGAAATTCATAGAAACTTAACCTTACTACTGGCAACACCCAGCGACGTAATTAAAGCTCCCCTGCCAACGTGAGAGATGGTAAAAGTCACTTCCTTAAAATTAACTGCAAACTGTGGAGCATGAACACTCCTTCCATTGGACGTGATGACCATTGCACGTGAACAATTGTGAATACGTCATTCGTCTTGCAATGCGAGGTTGAGCAAATTTGATCAGAACAAATTTCCGCCAAATGTACCCGCTGTTATAAATTTCTCACCTAGTTGAGCCCAAGCAAAAATATGTGATTTTCCTGCAGGTGCTAAAAATTGGAGGCGTCAACTGAACAATCACTATGAGTCCAGCGATTGCAGGTTTTTTGCAGAATTGATTTTTTTCAAATTAAAATTATGGAGACATGATGTTCCGCATTGTGTTACTGCTACGGGACCTTTGTTTCATGCAAGTGTAAAAAAGATTTCCATTTTATATCACACTCTCAAAACTCAACTAAAGCTTAAGCTAGTAATTACCAGAAATGTTTTCTTTAGAGACGTTTCAGCGCTAATATCAAGGCGATATAACTTTCTTTTATATTATCAGTAGACGATTAGGTTCGATGTCAAATTCGCAGAGCTCTCTATCTCTTTGATTTACCTCAGCTATTGCACAGGTGTATTTAGTACTAATCACTTTAGTTCGAGTCACTTAACTTGAAGTTAAGTGTCACTTAACTTGAAGTTAAGTGACAGAAATCAGTGACAGGCTTAAGCCTGCCAGTGACGTATTTTCAAAGCTTAAATTTGTCCAGCAGTTCTAAAATTTATATTTTATTATAATCTGTTTTTACCGCGTCTGCCGGCCTGTGGCGTTGTATTAGGATTTGCTTGATCCTTCGCCGTCCGTTGTCGAACGCCTACATACTCCGGAAATTAAACGTTCTCCAACTGAAGTAGGCAAGAGCACGCTTTTTAGCAATCATGGTGGACATAATTTACTTCCGACAGCAGCAATTTATGTTCGTTCTAACGTCAGTCTTCATGGTTTTATTTTCGTGAAGTATAAATGATCTCTCTGAGAAATTTCGAAAAATGAGCTGTGAAGAAAATAATTTTCGAACCAGCGTCGGAGGGTCATCTTAGGGCCTTATGAGCTACGAAGATTGCAAAGTCACATCTCTGCCTCGAGTCGGTGGAGCATCAAAGTGAAGATCAGAATTTATTTCCTGCTGCTGACGCGGGATGAGGATCTAGGCTGCTGCGCGCCTTCTTCTCGTGCGGGTCCTGAAGTTTACCCTAAAATGTGCAGAAATTTTTGCCTATTTTCAGAATGAGTTGCCAAAGTTTGGTGTCAAATGCTGTAAAAGTTTGGAGAAGTGCTGCGTAAATTCAACAACATCAAATTAGGTTTTAATTTTTACATCCGATGAACTCACTATTTGTATTTTAGAATTATTTCACCTCGTTAATCATGCAATTTTAGATAATGTGCGAACATCCGTCATTGTCGTCAAAGTTTAAAATTTTTTTTTAATAGTTTCCATTTTGTTCAGTAATTTCAATTCATATCTAACCATCTGAATTGTTTGAATACAGGTAATCTTGCATGGTAGAGTGAAGCTAAGAGTGTTGACAAAAAGCTTCCCATTTCTTTAGCGTCGTATGAAACTTTCATACAGCACCATCATAACCACACCTGACTTATGTCACATAAGTCGCTTTATCTTTGCTTGATAAAGAGGTTGATATCGCAATCGCCGCCATTGGCAAAGCATATCCATTTACTAAAAGTTAGCCGTTGTTGCATCGTTATTTCTATGCCATAAAAATGTCAAAAATTAACGAAAATATCCTAAGTGAACTTGAAATCGCTGGACTTCCGACTCACATTCTGATGTGCGTGAAAAGTTACTGCGTAGATCAACGCAGTTCCAGCTCTGTCTGCTCAGCATGAAACAGGGTGCCATGACACGTGGTGATTGAGAGACAAACTTTACCGCATAAACTCGAGAATTTCTCTCTCAGATTCAGTTCTGCTCGCATGTCGAGACAGGCCATCCTGCGTAGTATCGATTCAAAAACTCTGCGCATTGTTCTCCAACGTATTAACGCAGCATTAGTTACGGACATCAGGGGGGAAACATTTAGAAGACAATTCGCATATACACACACCATGTGACTCTTCTCTGATGAGATAGATTAGAAAACGATTTAGGTTTCGGTTTTGAAACAACGAAGTTTCTGTGTGGCTACTGGATTCAAGTTTCAACATCCAAAAATTACTTCTTTAAAACTTTTCTTGACACAATCGGTTCATACTTTCAAATTTACTGCCAACGAATCTTCTAGTTCAAATTGATTTAAAACAAAAATTTAGATGTTACACACATGAATCTGATTCGAAATTCCACCAAATAAGAATTATAAACATTATATGCTCATGGGAAAACACAAACATCTCTCAGTAGCCGTGAGTGATTCAAAGTCAATTATTTAAAGTTCATAATAATGCAGTGCCAGCCAAACGCGTCAGGATCCATAAGTAAATCACGATTCTGGCAATTCATTTCTAAGCTGCACGCGATTACCATACGACAAGCTAACAATGCAGAACCTCCTTCCCTGCCGAGCCGAACCTCGGTACAGGCTAGCGTTAACGAGCTGAATCGTCGCTGTTGTTGAGCGGGCCGTCTTCCTTTAAATTTTGACCATGTTCTGCGTCAGTACTTATTCGAGCGAAGGTAAATTCGGTTCAGTGATGCTTGCCTACATGGCAACATGCAACGTTGGGACGCAGCCAGAATCTCGTTGTTGTCAGACAACGGCTTAGGGCTACACGAGAATGCTAAATCACACTACATAGATTCACAGATCGCCCTATTAAAGTGCGTAACCTTTACGTGCATTTTTTTTAGAGTCAAATTGAATCAGATGAAATTGAATTTGATTAAGAATGTGGGTGGTTATATTTTTATTTTTAGTAGAATTTTTTATTCATTTTTGAATAAGTTAAATGAATTAACGTGTAGGATTCCTAGTGTACGGTTTTTCGCAGCACAGGATTCTTAACGTTGTAGGTGAAACCTAACGTGTGGATTTGTGTGAAAATGCATCCTATTGATAACTCAACGATTGTTATTCATTATTTGTGTTAGAAACATACATCTGACATAAATTTACCGTTTCACATTGTACAATGACCTGAATTCAGATAACGCAGATAACCAATTCATTTAAGCGCAGTATCTGAATATGAAGGTATTGTTCAACACTAAAAGTAAACTTTATAAAACGCTTCTTCCCTGAGTAAAGCTGAGTGCCCATAGTGGATTAGCTCCAAAGTGTTTAGTGCGTATATTTCCTAAACCGATTGAAAGCTTCACAGACGGATTATTCCCTTCAGTGGAGAAAAAAGGAATTTAACAAAAATTGATTCATTGAAGAATGGGTTTAACTGTGGAAAACTGAACCACATATACTGTATGTATTCTTGTTCGTAGCCATTAGAGTCGTGCGTTTCCTCTGTAGAAGATAACAAAAGTGGGAGACTCGGAATGTGTACAATTCACTTAGTGTTAAACGTATCCCCACACCTTACTGGGACTGCCTGTAAACATGGTGAGGCATGTGGATCGAAACAAGAAAATGTTTTTTTGCGATCACATGAACCCCTTTTATCTCTCTTTCAAACAAATGTTAACTCAATGTGTATAATGTATGTATACTCAATCAATATAATCGTCTTTCTCGGTAACTTCAGCCTCATGTCGGCATCGCTCACCGGTAGCTGCGGCATGAATTGCAATTCTTAGAAATTATCGTCCGAAGCATGCAGAAATGATGACTTAAAATTTTCAACAGATTGGTGAATTTTCGAAACGTCTTTCGACTCATGTATCAACCATATTGAGAAGTCCAAGAGATTGTGGTCCGGCGAACGGGAAGGCGACATTTTCTTAGCAAGGAGAAGGCAGACCGAAACAAATAGAAATCCCTTCATGGATGAATTACTAAAGCAAACAGATTTGATCAAGATGAAAGCACAAGAAATATTAGACAATTGGCAAGAGAAGAAAAAGAACTGTTTTTCACAAAGGTTTAAAATTCAATAACCTAATAATTTGTTCGTTTTGCACAACTCTCTATCCAAAATTCAGTTAAAATAGACTAATTTCACTCACAAAGTACCGAACTATAGTAGCGGCTTTAGAACTCTTATTGTTATTTAACATTTTTCATCTGAATGGTTTATCACTTCGACAGCAAAATTTGCCACATGTTGTCCCAACAGTTCCCGACGCAGGCGATTGTTGACAATGAAAATTTCTTTTACTTCTTCGAAAATTTGCTCCTTTGAATTTCACGGGTACGCAAATTAATTTCAATTTAATATTCAAAACCCATCAACTGAAATTTTATTTCTCGTTTTATCAACTGTAAACGTTGCATCGCTGTTGAGCCTTTTACAACAAAAGCTTTATAGTAGTTATACTGTCCTTCTCCATCATACCTAGATGACCAAATTTTGCGTAATGGCACGTACAGACAAAGCTGAGGATATAAATATTCCGCCGCAATCACGTGTTCTCAACCTGCAGGTGCGAAGGTGACTTTTGGCGAGTAAATTCTAGCAAGCAGACGAAGACATGCCGGCGGTGCAGGGCAGGTGCTCGAGGTTTGTATCACACGGCTGACGCGCGGCTCGGTCTGATCGTCAAATTACTGACCCCATGAGAAATTGACTTCCTTTTACCTATGGGGCAATGCTATTCTCGCTAATTTCGTTTCCAGCGCTTTTTATTTTCGTAAAAGCAGATGAAATTTTATTTAATTTGAATTGCATTCCTTACTAAATATGAGTATATCTCACTATGATTCGTTTCATTATAACCCAATCCAATACCATCTTGTTGGTTCTGAAAAGCACCAATCTTAATTATCTTTTTCGCTTTAAATGTTTAAGGATGTGTTGTGCTTTAGCCAACCATGTAAGATTGCCTTCGGTACTGAAGAATTCAAAATCAGCAACAACTCATTACGTCTCACAACCTCAGTGAAAAAAATTGTTAAAGTGGGCACTTGGGAAGATTTGATAACCTAAATTAATTGTAATTGCAGATTCCGTTGCTAAAAATTTCAAATGTGCGTCTTATTTGGTGCCTAAAGACTGAACGGTTCTTTATATATTGAAAACTAAACACAATTGCAAAATTTGAACTTTTTCTCAACATTTCGACACCGGCCAAAAGCACGTGTACCTGTCCATGCCCGCTTCTTTTTGATCATTTCTGACTTGACGATGACGCTACTGCGTTTTAAACGTTTAATTTCACGGGAGTAGCATCAACTTATTGCACTGAGAAAATACTTTCTTTCGCAGCAATTACTTCGTAGAAGAATGTGGCACTTACCACCAACGACGCAATTGTACGGCACGTTCGACCTTCGGCGGCTATGAGAAAGACACGTGTTTGTAGCTTTGCTTTGTTACGAGCGCCGCCTGTGTTTTCGCTATGTGCATTAACCAACGTTAGACACGGTGGTTCAAAATGGCCAGTCCATGGGGATAATCGTTGGCTCATTTTTAAAGTGATGCGAACATCAGTTTAAATGGAAATGATTGTTTTTTCTTTCGCTGTTTCCATCGACTCATGCTTTGCGTTGGATAGTACTTAGAATCCTTGATTTGCTATGGTCCACCTCGAATGAATTACCTGTTTTAAGAGCCTTTTACGGTTTCCTGTTTAATTGGATTGAAATAAGGCTCCCTGTAGATGCTAATTCAGATAAGGCCTTATCAAAATAAGGCTACTGGTCGACCATGGCGAGTATCGAGAATGCTTTTTTGGGGAAGCGCAATTTATTTGGTTTCATTATCAAATAAAACTAGTCTTGTTCTGCAGAGCCAATATCGTAATTTAGGTACGCGTTTCAAAATATGTTTACGAATTTATTTCGTCCGATATGGTTTAAAAAACTTAGGACCAAAGAGTTGATAATCAGATTTCACACAGCACCCACACTATTCTGAGTGAAGTAAGAAATTTGACTCTGTATCAACAGGGACAAAACTGGTCGAACCAAGTTTCCTGTCGTAAGTGAACGTAAAAAATGTTGAAAGATAACGTTCGAGCGTCCCAGATTCGACAAGAAATAAAAAGAAGCATGGCTAAAAATAGTATCAGGGGAGGTAAAAAATATGTTAGGGCTGGGAAACCAGACTGATGAACATAACGATAAAGGATCATTAGCGAGCTTCTCTATCGCCTGCGCTATAAAAATAGAAAAACGTGACGGAGATTAAAAATTTAGAATCGCTTTTACAGCCCACCGAGCGCCGAGGCAATAGCTCCAAGCCTTATGTAATTGAAATTTTGATTGGTGTTATAAATAATTTCACGTTCTCTGATAAAAGCTGTAAATTATTTCAAGTTGGATCCCCCGCTGCGCAAAATTTGCTGCCGTATAGAGGACAATACAAAACTGGTGCCCTCCAAATGGTGTGTGAGGAGCACAGGAATCTAAAATGAATTTTGCGAGTATGAGGATGATTGAATGTCTCAGAGATCGTATCTAAACATCATGAATTTACAATGTTTGAGTGATAGTGTCCAAACGTAGCTTATCTGTTTACGTAATCGTTGGATTTGGCTTAGAATAAGTTTATCAAAATTTTCTTTGGTTTTGACATCATTTCTTGATTTATTTCTAGAATGATGACAAATTAAACTTTTTGTCTCGATTGATCAAAAATTATTGAGAATGATATCGAGAGCATAAAGGTTTTCATCGCATTCCGGTTCTTTACGGGAGCCCGCAAATCTACTTACACATTTATCTAGGCTAATCTGCCGGTACAGCTCATTTGACGGCGGTTTTAAGATAATACGAGAAGCAACTGCTCTTCTATCCTGCGTCACCTGACTGAGGACAAACTTGGTGGACGTGGTAGAGCCTGTTTTTTTGTTGTGTGTTATTGTTCGTAGACTTATCTACGATCGGACAATGACGCCTGATAATGCATGTTTCCAGATTGTTACAACGAACAATTCCTCCGCAGAAAGAAGCTTGAATTTCAATATTTTCGAAGTTCGCAAGCCCCTCAAGAACGCGATTTCATCCGAAGTTTTGAAGTTTTTCGAAAAATATATATTTCATGTTCTTAAATGTTAAAAAATTGCATAATTTTTGACACTGCCTTTCGAAGGCGGACGTTGTGACTGGAAATTTTCCATCTAAAACAATCAAAAAGTTCCCTGTAACGAAAGAAATCCTGCCAATAACTGGCATGAGGTTCTGCTATCTGTACCTTGAAATTTTTTCAAACACGTGAGCTTTAAATAATGAATAAGTTCGGGCGCTTGTTACGCGTTTTCCACGCGACAGAAAAAGAGTAGGCCACACTCGACAAAAAAAGAGTATGCCAATGAGAAAAATTAACGAGCATAAAGTTTTGGTGCTAATTTTAGTAGAGTTGCACCTGCGCACTTCCGACGCGCTCCTCACACGCTCGTCTCAACGCTGCATGTTACTCCGGCCTCGACGCATGCATTGCCAAAAATGCTCTCCTGATGATACAGCTCGGCCCTTGTAGCCAAGTTCACCTCCGTCAGCGCCCTCTGTCGGAAGGGAGAGAAAGAGAGAGACTGCACGCATGCTCGGCAGCGTGACGTCACACTGCTCGACCTATATAACGCTTCGAGGTCGATACGGCGGTCACACAGCAGCAAAAGTTCTGTAGCAGACGGACATACAACAGTGTTCTCTTAGTGCAGTGTTTTATATACTTTGGTGCCGTGTTCAGTGAACTGTTCTTCTCTCCAGTAGTGCTCTATACGAAGTCCATCAAGTAAGTTCAAAATTTTTACTCTCAAGATTCCGAGACGTGATCATTATTGGGAGTTTGTTTTCATCAAGTAAATTTCTAATTCCTTTACGACTTGTATTATTCTTTGTTGTGACGTTGGGACGGTCATATTCACAATCGTGAGGATACGTGAATTTTATAAATATTCGGTTTTCTGAGCATTTACTCTATTTATGTTCAGTAGCGTTGTTCAATAACAGCTATAGAGCAGGGAAAATTCAACAAGTACTCATTCGTTTAAGAGATGCATTTTATTGTACTATTGAGGAAGTGAACGCACTCAATCATTTATGGCCGATGATGATCATAGTAATTCATTTCATATTAACTCAAATAAATAAAAATTAGTAACAGGTAATACTTCAAAAATATTCATCGATCTAGCGCGAAGGAATCGCTCATCGATAGCAAACCTCCTCACAATTCAGGGAGTTGTGAAAGTTGACCTGTATGACATTTCAAAAATTGAAATGTTAAGCAAGTTTAAATCTATACTTAGGCCACGCTATAAACCTGCTCGTAAGTTGTCTAATTCATGACCATCTCAGCATCGCTTTGTCAAATTCTAGCATTCACACAAAAAATTAGGCTTCTTTTGTTGAAATAGAATGTGTTCCTGGTTTCGTAACGGACCATTTTTTCGGTTCATGGCTGTCCTTTCAACACCAGTCACATTCTTTCTCTTACAATATTTTGTTTCGAACGCTTCTTTTAAGTTTGCTATTTTTATGAGCGCGGTGAGTGTGGGGTATACCTTGCGAATAGTGCCATACTAAATAGTGCCTCCCTTCTTCATCTCCATGAAACACTTTTGTTGTGGTTAGGGAAACTTAAGCTGACTTGAAATCTAACCTAATTTGTTTAAAACAAACTTTAGTTAACAACTCTCGTGCAGATGTTGTTAGAAAAATTATGTTCAAGGACTTCGAAAGTGTGTCAAAATCACGCATAAAGGAAACCGGGAGACGTGAGTTTCAAAACACTGAGGTGAAAATCACTTGCGTACTTTTCATATTGAAACCCAAATTCTGGATTCACCTCTGGAGAGCCTGCGTATTAGGTGCTAGATTCTATCAGATTGTGAAGCATACAGTTTCGTGTCGTTATGCTTTTGAAAAAACTGGGTCGTGGCACGTTGTAGTTTCCCTATTAATGTTCGTGGCATCTTATCCGTGATGCCTTTATTTGGTGTCGAAACTTGTTCGTTCCGAGGAGAATAAGTAACTATATGAAGCAATCCCTCCCATTCTCCTATGATATCTATCATGCAGTAAACGAATGTACTTTGTGTCATGAGTTGAGTTGTCTTCAGGTGTACATTCTATGAACGAAATGAACAATTACTAATTTTGCCTTTTACTACATTCTTGAATGAAAAACGTTACTCGACGAAGAAGGGGTGCATTCTCAAAATTAAACAATCTCTAACTTCATCTCCCATGGGGTTATCAAATCCTTCGGAGGTATTTGGAGTCCTTTGAGTCTACAATGAGTAAACGAAATAAACTTTATCATGTCAAGCATAGAGTTAAATGGAAAACTTCAAGTAGAATATTTAGAATACAAAAATATGTTGAGGTCGCCAGTTTATTTGTATCAACAGGAAACTTTAAGTGATTTGAACGTCAGAGAAGAAAATAAAATTAGATTCATTGTTACAAAATAATTCGAAAAATGTTACACTTTTTATCTGAAAGTTGTTCAGGTGATTAGAATTCTCGGTATAAAATTAATCATTGATCTTAAACACTGGCAAAGGATTTGACTCTCTGACTGTGTTATATGCAGCCTTCCAGCTCCTACCTAAATGAGGTCACACCAGCGAAACTGTAAGAACAAGAAACGCGGCCGAGTTCCGGGAGCGAACGAAAAAACAGCATTACAAACAACCGAAAAACGATCTTTCGGTCGTCAAACTTTGGCTTTGCCCCATCTTGAAACAGTAGACGTTTCTTCTGAATTCAGAAATCTTGAAAAATTTGCGGCAGATAAAGTCAATGTTTAGTACACGACCTGGCATTTGATATATCTCACATCAACTCAAGGTTCACATCGATAATCGTGAGCATGCCAGCCCATACTAAATGATTCAAAGACGACGAAGTTAGGCCTAGAACAAAGTTCCACAAAACATATCTACATCCCTGGAAGTGAATGACAGTTACCAACTCCTAGGACGGACAAATTCATGTTCTCTCTCGTGATTGATGTCTTGTTATCATCTGCCAGCCTTTGTTCCTCTGCTGGTGAATTCCTCCTTGTGTACCACGCTGAGACTTTCCCATTTGTTTAGTAGAACTGGGACATTTTTCATGAAAAAAAGTGTTATTTTGACAAAATGAATCTTTTCTGTAGATCAATATTAATTCGTTCACCTCATTGAGTTGTGTTAATTGAAAAAATCTGATAACTTATACAGTGTTTGTCTCCCGAAATTAACAAAAGCATTCCGGGACATAGGGAGTGAATTGCTGGTCTAGGTATTCATTCCGACGAATTTCTTGGTCAGCTTCAATTTCTTATAACTGAAACCTTAGCAGTATTGTTCTGATTTACGTCAGGTTCTATCCAGTGTCGCAGAAAATATGCTCTAATATGGTCATGAAATTCAATATTCTGACAGACACATGTCGCTTTGAGACGTATTTACCTCAACCGTTCTTGGATATAGAAGCAAATTTTTAAAATTCGAGGCTTTGCTTAGTCGATAAACATGCAAACGAATTATAAAATTACAAATTTAAACCTCCAAAAAAATTGTTCGGTAGGCAAGCAATCTGGAAACGAATGGCTGGACAACACAGTGTTAAACCACAATATTATGAAGAATTTAGGCCAGCAAGGGTCTGATCGATCACTCGCTGACGCGTCCCAATACCACGAAGCTCTCTGGCCACTTCCATGACGTCGCTGTGGCAGCTGCCGCTCGACATCGATGTGACGCTCACACGGGCCTGGTGCCGCCGTTTCCTTGGCCCTGCGCTTATTTACCTGCAAAGCTAACATTAGAACACCTGGGGGGAACCAACATCTGTTTGATTTTTTTCTCAAGTACCTTGTTTTTGCTACCATAATCTTCGCAATGTTTTTTTTCATATTTCGTCGTCCAGGATTTGAAGTTATCCACACCACGATAGAATTCCATGGATCACTGTCTGCGAGTCCATTTCACTCAGTTTTCGTACAGAAACAGTCCTAAATTAAAAGTATGAGGCTTGCGGCGTTTTATTTGTGATGTTGTAATGTTGCTGACGACAGCGTAGTTAATACTGATTATATTTTTCGGGCCCGCTACATTCATTCAATGAACGCCAATAAAATATCTCGCGTACAATGTCAGTGCTCGTCAACGTCTAGGAAATAACCACAATGTGTAATATCAAAAACAACAAAGAAACATTCCGTCTAATAATAAGTTTAACGACCTCTTAAGCGAAGCAACCACATTGCCACATCTCAAGTCTGAAATAAAACTAGGCAAAAAGCGAAACACGAAAGGTCTGTAAATGAGACTGTTGCTATCTGCTTATAGTAGAACATTCAATCTGTCCCAGAGTGATACCTGCTCAAGTGATAACACCTGGGAACGCGAGATAACGCTATCATCCAATTATTCTGTGGCGCAGCAGGTCCGAACCACTTTCTCTCGTGTGAATTGCGCTCTAAATTTATTGATATTTAAATATCAAGAGCTCATGCGTACTTTAATTGAATATTAGCTGCAATATTAATTGAAAGTTTCATAAATAGTGTCGTATTTAGCTAAAATACCGCTTCAAGTTGGATTGAATGAATGCTTTTTAAACAAAGTTGACAGCATGAACCCATCAGCAGTTATTCACGCTTATTGTTTGTCAATTGAAAGACTCATTTTAACGTGAAATTACTAAACTCAATTTTCAATGATTCGCCTTATAGATACTTAGGTTTGCCATTCATATTCAATGACAGTTTTCTATTCTAAGGGTAGTAAGTAAATACTTGAACGCATTATTCAATATCCGAGTAACATCTTAGGAAGAAAATGTTACAAACTGAAAGGATATGTAAAAAGTTTCATTAATTTTAGTTAGGTAAGAAATTTTAGTTCGAAATTGTAACGTATTTTTGCAGATGAAATTAATCGTTCTTCATAAAACTAAGGAATCAAACAAAAATTTGCGTCACTCAGAACTTGAGTTTGAACAATAAATGGATCCTCCGTGCACACCCATGTGGGAGATTTGAGCGACATTATTTTGTGATTCAGTGTGGAAACTTGTCAGTCACATTTTGATTACTTGACCCTAGCTTAATGTCATGCAATGCAGATGTAACAAAAGCAACAGAATTAGAGAACTATGATACTGTGCACCGTAGCTTATCAAACACACAAAATTGTTTGTAAGCAAACTTCACTTTAACACAACATGTTAAAGTAAAGTTTATTATCCACTAGTATGCATTTGTAAGTAATGAATTCTGTCAATTACATTTCATAATTTCATAACATTTGGCAGAATTTGTGTTGCGTAGTATCCATCATTACGGAGCAATACTAAGTGTAAAAAGCTAGTTGGGACTTCCTCTTTTCGGAACGCTATTATTGCAGTTAGGGAAACTTAAACTAATTTTTCTGACTACCCAACTAAATTAATTGGAACTGTTTGACTAAAAATACACACCGTTCGTTTGACGTCATTGGCACATCGGAGTTAAACTGGGATGTATCAGTCCTTGAAATTCACTATCAATACAAGAGCATGACTGTTCATGTTTCAATCAAGTCGCAGCTGCGCCGCTTCAGCAATGCCTCCATAGTTGAACGCTCAAATGCCTTGGCACATCTCGGTAGGTAAATAAAACCGGCCTTGCGACGCCGCTGCCACGCACACAGCGCGTGATCAGGAAGTTCACTTTACTTATCTCGAACGTAGGCCTCGGTTTTCGGAAATAAACGAATTTCACTATTCAGACAGGAGTTCTTTTAGATTCATGCATTTTACCTGATCCTGACAAGGAAGTGTACTTCGTTGATTAGGAGTAATTACTGATTTCTTGATCTAAACGTTTGAAAATGGTTTCTTTAAGTGCGTAGAGGATGTTGATTGATCGGACGATACCCGTGGTGAATGTAGGTTTAAATGTAGAACAATAACAGTAGACTGAATTTTAGGATATAAGTTGGGAAAATATATTTGCTTGAAAAAATTCTTGAAAGTTCTGCTTGGACTAGTACCTCCATGGTAACAATCAGTACCTTTCTAATATACACCTACATTAAATTGACACTAGGTATTAGTATTGATGAAAGGTTGAAGTCTCGATGAATGACCGTTCAAATATGGTGTACTATCAATAAACGATTTTCCCCATCACTGTTTATCACATGAACTCTCGACGGAATTTTTGTCACAGAACATTATCGATCTAGTTTATAATACTCAGGCTTCAAATGCATCAGGCTACAGTGAACGTAGACTTCAAATACTTACTGTAATAACAGAATTCTTTATGAAAAAACAATTTTTCAATGAGACAAATTATGGTATCGATCGTACAAGCACCGTGCGGACAACTTATAGCAAATGACAAATGTGTGACGCTCATAAAACTCCAAATTTCAAAGCAGAAAATTGCGCTGATGCTCGACGAATTTATCGAAATGGTTGTTAACATGCATGTTAGATGTATCAACAAAGACTGAGCATACACACCGATTGGGATTGTTGTTCATTTCAGAAGTAACGATGACGTCTACGCTGACCAACAAAACCATGCTGGACCGCTACATGCGGCTGCCCATCCCGGACGATAAGTGCCAGGTCATGTACGTCTGGGTCGACGGGTCTGGGGAGGGTCTCCGCTCCAAGACGCGCACGGTCAACTTCATTCCCAAGTCTCCTTCAGGTAAGCTACTTATCATAACACATTAGCTCAAATCATCATTATACATTAGCTAATCAAATTATCATTATACATTAGCTAATCAAATTATCATTATTCATTAGCTAATCAAATTAGCATTATACATTAGCTAATCAAATTATTATACATTAGCTAATCAAATTATCATTATACATTAGCTAATCAAATTATCATTATACATTAGCTAATCAAATTATCATTATTCATTAGCTAATCAAATTATCATTATTCATTAGCTAATCAAATTATCATTATTCATTAGCTAATCAAATTATCATTATTCATTAGATAATCAAATTATAATTATTCATTAGCTAATCAAATTATCATTATTCATTAGCTAATCAAATTATCATAACACATTAGCTAATCAACTTACCAAAACACATTAGCTAATCAAATTATCATAACACATTAGCTAATCAACTTACCAAAACACATTAGCTAATCAACTTACAATAACACATTAGCTAATCAGCTTATCATAGCACATTAGCTACATAGTGGTACGTATATGTTTCACTAGGTATATTGTTCATTTACATACCGGTGTGTTCTATTTCAAATGTTTCATCAACTTTTTTAACGTAGATTTCAACGAACGAGCTAGAATGTCAAGTGCAATTATATTTTTTAAACTCGTTAAATAGAATCGAGATGTATTCGAGCAGTAATGTCTTTCTTCTAGTCTGCTACTGTAATAACCTAACCTACCAAACGCAACAACATGCAAACATAGTCAACGTGTTCAATGAGAGAATCTATGTACCTTACTTTCTGATCAGCATTCAAAGCATTAAACTCAGACCACGCATTCAGATCATGTCAATAGACCTTTCATTAAGCACGCAGATGTGAAGAAGAGGCGACAGAACCTTCACATAAATTGGTGCACACTCGCCGTTAATAGATCAAGTTTCTTCTCCCTATTAATGAAGCTTTTTTACGTGACAAAGAATTACTTCTCGCGTCACAACCTCTCATTAGCCAGTTACTGATACATTTAGTTGCACAAACAGTCCTAATGAGCAAATGAATGCTTCGATCATTTTCAGACTAAACAAAAATTTATTGTAGTGGGCAAATAGGACGAATGTTTAAGATCTCAGCCCACTACATAGTTATGTCATGGCAAATGAAATCGTAATTTCTGTACGCGAAGGGATTCACTGGTGCAACTTGAATTTTAACTCGTAAATTCATAACAATACAAACTTGAAAAGTTTAAATTTCCATCCACAAAAAAATTTAGACTTTATGAAATTTATCATTACCTACTAACCATTCATTCTGATCCTGTTTGAAACAGCTGTAACATGCAGTTGGTATTGAGACTGCGTTGTGCTGAGACTTGATTTTTTTTAAATTACGTTTCTTTAAATTGCTACCAGCCAACCTTTACTTATCATTCGTGGAACCATTGCTTTTCAATATATTTTCTCTCTATTTGTCATTAAACGTGCGTTTTCATTATGGTTAAAATAGTGTCGAATTGCTTGTAGTCTTCAATTACCTTGTTTTCTTTCGACAGAACTTCCCATCTGGAATTTCGACGGCTCTTCAACTGGCCAAGCCGAAGGAAGCAACAGCGATGTGTACTTGCACCCCGTAGCTCTGTATCGGGATCCCTTCCGTCTCGGCAGCAACAAGATCGTTATGTGCGAAACTTACAAGCACAACAAGAAACCAACTGAAACCAACCACCGTCACAAATGCCTGGACGCTATGACAAGAGCTCGGGATCAGCACCCCTGGTTTGGTATGGAGCAAGAGTACACTCTTCTTGATACAGACAATCACCCCTTCGGATGGCCGAAAAATGGTTTCCCTGGCCCTCAAGGCCCCTATTACTGCGGTGTTGGAGCTAACAGGGTGTTCGGTCGAGACATCGTTGAAGCTCACTACCGCGCTTGCTTGTACTCCGGCATCAACATTTCCGGAGAAAATGCTGAAGTAATGCCTGCCCAGTGGGAGTTCCAAGTTGGACCTTGTGAGGGCATCACCATGGGCGATGATCTTTGGATGGCCCGATATTTCATGCACAGGGTAGCTGAAGATTTCAACGTAGTTGTGACACTGGACCCTAAACCTATTCCTGGCGACTGGAACGGGGCTGGTATGCACACGAACTTTTCCACTAAGACCATGAGGGATCCCAATGGTATCGTGGAAATTGAGAAAGCTATCGACAAGCTCTCAAGACACCACATTCGTCACATCAAAGCTTACGATCCCAAAGAGGGCAAGGATAATGAAAGGCGTCTGACTGGACTTCATGAGACCTCATCCATCCATGACTTTTCAGCCGGAGTTGCCAACAGAGGCTGCTCCATCAGGATACCCAGAGGATGCGCCGAAGAGAAGATGGGCTACCTTGAGGACCGGCGGCCATCTTCCAACGCTGACCCTTACATGGTGTCTGAAGTTCTCGTCAGGACCATCTGCCTCGATGAATAAGCAGGGTAACTCTCTCTCCATGCGCATTGCTCGAAAAAGCCGAGCTCTCGAACCAAAAAATTGTCATTTATTGAATGACTTCATCAATCCATGACAGATGACACAAAGCCCCAAACCTGAGTGCAAGACCTGGATGGTTCAGCTCTACTATTTACCTATTCACTTTAAAAAAATCAGCTCTACTAGTTTATTTATATTTATAAACTGAAATAATGGTCGTTTGAGCCATTATAAGAAAGATCGTATTAGAATGGTCGTAATGTGTGACAAAGTGTGTTTACGGATTGAATTTTTGGTGATAATACAGAGACGGCGGCGAGGCAGAGAGGACTTGGCTGCACCTGTGGCTTGGCTGCTCCGCACATGTCCGCGCTTGGACTTCATTCCACTATTTGTCCGATGAATGAACCTTCATTGTTGTCCGTTACGAGTACCGTGTGTAATGCATCTGCAGTCCGCAGATCCAAATCGTGTCCTTGTGACCTGAGTGTATTTGTTCCACGATAACGGTATTTAGTCAGTTTTACTGTGTATCAGCTATTCAAAATATATATCATGCTTCAATGAAGTATTTTGTAAAAACTTGAATTATGTATTTTGATAAGGAGAGAAAATAATAAGTTTAGACTTAATATAGATCATTGTGTAACATGGTATTAGTTTCAGTTCCATCAATTTTACCCCATCATTAGGTCATAATGTCTGAAATTTTGTAGAATTGAAGTTTTAATTGGTGGCTTCCATCCCTTACTGATTTCAAATATTTATCTAAAATGCATTCACCGTCTTTTTTTAGTGGTTCCTGTCATTTTTTAAGAATTTTAAAACCATGATCAAGCACACAATGCGCAAGTTACAAGACTCTCGTGTACGATTTCGAAATTTTGTCTCACGTAGAAATTTAGACCAGCAATGACCAATTGTCATCACATGAGTTAGTTTGAAGACAAACGTCTAAAATGGTGTGGGTGTGGTGGTATACTGCCTACTCTGTTCCAGCACCTTGTTGACAACCTCCACTAGCCTGGTAATACCCTCGCTAATGATCCAATTTTATCAGTCAGTATTTGCTCCTTTTTGAGATAACGCCAGGATCAATATATTTATCATGTCATCCACTTAAGGTACAAAGTCGTTGTGTGTGAACTTGACCACAGCTACTCTACCGAGATTATTTAGGTATTTGCTTTGAAAATGTATGCTTTCCTTGTGGTAGGCTGTCCTGTAGCCAAACCAACTCCTAGTATAATTTCTTGGCCTCGTTTTTCTGTAGCCAAACCAACTCCTAGTTTAATTTCTTGGCCTCGTTTTTGCACAAAACAAAATGGTCGTTTTTCCTTCCTGATTATTGCTTTATATGCAATTCATGATCAATTTTTTCACGTCAAAAAGTAAGCAGCAGATTCTTATCCTGTTCTCTTACTGCGTGTTCGTCTAAACAGATGCACAAAAAGAGTTCTTTAGTGGGTCATCGTTTAAATGAAAACTTTACGATTTCTACTTGATCATTTATATGAAACTGCAATTAAACCTGAATGTTTATTCGAGCATTTTATTTACCCGTAGCAGTTGTTTCCAAGTAAACAAATGAACTAGATTTACGCATCACAAATCGAAATGAAAAATGCCCGAAACTCTGCTTCAGACGCTGTATGAAAATCAATTGATTTATCGATGACGCAATTGCTTGCAAGAAAACAAATGAACTAGATTTACGCATCACAAATCGAAATAAAAAATGCCCGAAACTCTGCTTCAGACGCTGTCTGAAAATCAATTGATTTATCGATGACGCAATTGCTTGCAAGAATGAAGCAGTTCCGGAATTAAGAAAGTATTAATGAAGGAAATAAAGCTAAAATATTGTCTTCCAACGCTTTTATTTCAAATCTGCAAGTAAAATACATTACTGGTTGGAAATTTGAAAGAGCGATTATGCACGGAAGCTAGGTTTCCTTTTTGTACGTTAAGACATGTTGGCTCCAACGCCTGCAGTATTCGTTGCTGTTGTTCTTAAGCCCTGACGTACGCAAGAAAGTTATGAGAAGAGAAGATAAGCAGTAGTGAGAAGGACAATACTCTGATGGCGGTTTCACGGTCTTTGGACTCCCTCTCCAGAGTTCTTTTCGATTTTCCCTGACAGTATACTTCCGAATCTTGAGTTTCCATTAATTGTACACCTACACTACAGAAGACTAGACTTTACTAAAGCCTCCATTTTTCGATCTAACAAAATGGAAAAAGATTTGAGCATATGAAGAATTTGAATATATGAATGAAAAGCGTCCTTGCTAGGCAGTACGTGGTGAGGAAATTAAGTAATACACTTTGGTTTGAAGAAATATTCAAGGAATAAACAAGAGTTCAGTCATTTAATAATCTTCTGCCGCGGAAATTTTATTTTTTATCTAATTAACACGCCTTCAAGAAAAAAAACATGGTGTACTGAAATTAGTTTTATTCAATATGTTAAAGTCACTAAGCTAATATTACCGTTGCTAAGACTTATAACTGCATTTTAATCTTTTCTCCATATAGGTCATGACTTGATAATCTGTAATAGAGATTTACCTAAACTTCCCGTTAAAACGGCCAACTGAATGCTGCACAGAGAGTGAAACGAAGCTAACAAGCATATTCCATGAAGAGAAGAATATTTCAAATCTATAAAGTTTTCATTCGCGGACAGCAAAGTTGGTGAAACCTTGTGTTGCTGTTGCTAAATGATACGTTCATAATTTCGATCTCAAAGCTTCTTTATCTTTTCAATAGAACTTGGCACATGTACTGTGACGTCCCTGTGGGGCAGAGTTCTTTCATACGTGGTACAGGTAGCAATTTAGGGTGTCACACCTGTAGATAATGTTCTGCATCCTTAGGTGCATGGTTCAGCTTGGCCTAGAAGCCTCGTAAAATAAACCAGTGAAAAGAACTGTTTATATCATTCGAATAAATGCCAGACTTTGTACGACGGGAATTCGTGCCTGAAAGTTGGAGTATTCCATCGCATGTGGTTTTTGTAGAGGAAAGGGCAATTTAATGCATCGGCTCGAGAATCTCAAGCTCTATTTATAAAAATAGTAAGATGATTGCCTGCACTTTGATTTTAGTATCTCTGTTGTTGCTCTCCACTGGAGAAATTACTCAGTTCTGTTTGCCCCCACGTTGATCACAACAGCCTAAAAACCAGCTCCTAGTTGCTGTGCTGAGAGAGCACGATATGTCAGTTCACTGAGCATTACTGTCACGATTACTCGTGAAGTAATGACGGAATTTAAATAAGGATTAAATTAGTTATTGAAAAATTAGTAATGAGCTTCTTGAAGTTTTCTCCGTTCATTTAGTAACCGATATAACTAAAAGCGCATTAATATGATGCCCATTTCTTAGAACACATTAGTGCTCGCTTCAAAGAAGGAGAAAAATATCAACCATTCCCCTTTGATAAACCAGTGTACCAGTGTCCAGTGTGGTCTTGTAGTGGCCGAGTGTACAGAGCGCTTGCGTTCTGGGCTTCCTGCACCGGTTCGAGCCCTGTACGCAGCGGATGGCGTGAAAAACGCTGACGCGGCAAATCAGGTTCGTTGCCTGCAGTGTGGTCACTGTCCTCAAGGAATGTCACCTGAGCACTAAACGAGAGGAAAATAAGGCCTTAAAGCTCGGGCGTGACTAGGGGCCTGGGGAACCCCTATCATGTACATTCCCTGTAAGAGTATCATGTCAATGATACTCAACCACTCTCTACTAAAAAGATAAAAAGGCTTGGTATATACCAATATATATATATATATATACACCCTTTGATAAAATACACGTATCTATCCATCGACACAACTGAGGGAAAGAGCTTTAAACGTTCGTTGTAAAACTCTGCCAGTACTCTACCACGTTTGAAAAAAAGACGAGTGCGCCTTGTTTGTACTAACATTAATTAAAATTTAAAACAGACGCCTTATGCGCCTGAAATACATACGTATCGCAAGCTCGAAAACTTGAATAAAATTGTTTTTTTTTCATAACAATTCACTTACTCATGTTCAAAAATAGTTTTATTCTACTCTAAACTTAATCATATGAAGCCAAACATTCTTTTTGAGCTCCCTTGGTGCAACAAATCTTGAACCTGGTGACTGATGCGTCTAGCATGCAGCAGCAGCACGGGCAGCGAAGCGAGGCGCAGCCCAGCACGACCTCGCACAGCGCAGTTGTATCATGAAATCGACACACTTTTGGTGCTTTTCCGCCCTCAATGCGCCGTATCATCAGGCAATTTGATTTTGTCTTTGACAATATGACGTGGCTTAAAGGCGCAAGATCACGAATCCCACAGAAATGGTGAAAATATAAACATGATTGTTCTATGAAAAGTAAACACATTGTCTATTCTATAAAAAATACATTGTTTTTATAGAGTGTGAATAAGTGCGGATTAGTTTTTCATTCCTTACAAGATAACATGCGCATTAGAGCTCTACAATAATATGAAAGGCTATCAAATCTATTTTACCGTCCCACGCATTCAAAAATTTGCAAACTACTCCGATTTCAAGTTGTGAGAGCGACCAGCAAAACCGGGCTTTTTGAGATATAATTGGGATTCTACCCTATCTATGAGCCGCAGCCACTCTAACACGTTCCGGAGGCATTATTATCGCTCTATACGATCTGTATAACGCTCTCCCTGCCCTACCTCGCCTTCATATCGTTGGTGGCGTTAGAAATACACTGCCACGTCAGCAACACACTGCCTCAGTAATGTGCAGCCACGTCAGTAATACACAGCCTCATCAGTATAATACGCAGGCCTGACATGTGAAACACTGCGCAGCATCTCCGTGCATTTCTCAGGTGAGAAACGCGGAAAGTCGTCACGCCGCGGTGCGCAGAAACCGTATGCCCAGCAACGAGAGCGAATTGCAGCTGTGAACAGAGGCAGGGAGTTTTGAACAGTGCGAATTTTTTATGCTAAACTCGTACAGGCTGGTAATATAATTTTTAAGCAAAGGATTTACATTTTATTGTAGTACTCATAATTGGTCACGTTATTGAGTAGAATTGGTCACGCTATTTCGACGAAAGTCAAAATTAAGACTATTCGAATATTAGATTTGAAATCCAAACGTACTGAGTATTTCAAAGTCCTATTTGCCTCGTCTCAACGGTACATTATCTTCAAGCCATGATGAAAAGACGCTACAGATTTGAAGTAAAAATATTAACTGCCTAACATTTCGTGTGCTTACCAGTGCAAAACCAACCACTTAATTAGAAAATAAATGAATAAAATTATTTTCTTGTCAACTATCAAATCAGCTCAAATCTGACCATATTTTATTAGCTTGTTGTGAATTAGTCCATTATTTCTTTAAAATCATATCTAACAAAGCGAAGTATTTTGGCAATTCAATGCATTTTACGGCACAATTTCAGCATTGAAATACGATCACCCTAGCACGGAATAATCAGCTCTACATACACGTTATCTGAGCAAATTACGAGCAATTGTTCTGGTGGCACAGCACAATGCCCAGCACAGCTCCCAAAGAATGCGCATTTCTGTTGCAGAACAATTTAAGGCAGACGCAGCAACAGAGCTTTAATCTCACAGCATCATCTACCCGGAAATTACTCTGGCTGTAAATGCGAAATTTTCAACTTCGGAACTATGATTACAATTTCAAATTTTTTTGCTGCTGGCAATAATGAACTATGATTTGAACCTGCAAAAGCATCTGCACAGCACTTAATCGAATTCTACACTGAAAGTCTCATCATTTCTTGGTGATATATTCACAACATCCTCTGAAAAATAAAATTCGACTGAGTGAGATTTTACTACTTATGATTCTCATCAATTGGAACTTTTATTATCTGATAAGTTTGGGCTACTAACATTCAATTCTTTTGACGCGCTAGTTGAATAAAAACGTTGGACGTCGCTAGTTTGACTGGCAGTAATTAATTCGATCGATATTTTATCTAGAAAGTGTGGCTCTTTCAAAGCTGACCTTTACGTTGAAGGATGAAACTCGAATTACATTTGTCGACCTTTTATTACAAAAGTTTTTGCTCCCTTCATTCTTTCAGCTCTCAGGCAGAGCTGCAACTCGGTTGAGTAACAATTCAGCAGAGAACATAAGCTGTCAACGTTTAACTCCTAAATTCATCGGAATTTTACTCATCTTGTTTTCCTCAAAATCTTCACTGAAACACTTTCACTTTCCCTTATTTGAAAAATAATTACTTAGCTACTCCTTTTACCCATTCTTTGCAGTAAAGTCACTAAATGACTGCAAAAGAGTTTAAAACAAAACACACAGAATACAATGGATTTATTCCTAATATAGTAGTGTGCTACTATTTTGGAATCTTTATTATTGTTGGTAATTGCGTTTGGTATGCTCTGGAAAGTAACATCCACGTGCGACCTGTTACACGTAATAGCGAGAGCATGTGGAGGGTTGCCGAGGACAGGTTGGGAGAGTGAGTTTTTGAAGGCTGTAGAGGTCGGTTTGGCTACCTTTGCACTCCTCCGTGTATACTTTCGTCGGTGACTACGTTGTGCGTGATATGGTGAGTCTGAGCAAGGACGAGTAATAAAGGCTAAAGTCCGGTGCTAGAAGACTCTGCCATAAGATAGTCACCGATGTGTGCAGCGGGATTGTATAGTTTCATGTAGCATAGTCACGCCGACCGGTTTTATCGTAAGTGGTATGTTTTAAAGAGTGATACCCTGATGTGGTTACCAATAAACGTAAGTTTCGCATTGTGTTGTTTTCTATGAAGGCCGGATTGGGAATAGCGCCACAAGTTTGGTCTGGAAAACTAACATGAAGTTGGTGTAAACTCAAAAGAGAAGTTCGGTCGTAATTGGCTTTCAGGTAAACCCTTTTGTTGGCGACTGTACCGAAGCCTGGGACGGCTCTGGAGTTTGTTGGCTGAGTCGTGCCGTGGGTGCTCTGGAGATAGGTTGATGGATTAAGACGGACCCTGGAGAGCATTGAAAGTGCGGTAGCAGCGTTGCGACCCGTGCTTTACGTTGGTTAGGCTGGTGGAAGTGGGAGTCGCGCAGCCCAGGTCAATAGAAAATTCCGCGACCCCGACTATCAGAGCTACCACACTAATTTATGGAACGTTTTTGAGGAGAGTCGTAGAAAATATATCTTCAACAACCGTAGCTCTGGCCATTGAGACGCTTGTTCGCACAAACGGTTGTATGATGATAACACAGGACTAAATAGGTTCCTGTTGCAATGCGTTGTTAAATTTTCCGCTTTACGTTAATTTGACCATTTCACACTCATAATTTAACACATAAACGAAATTATAAAGTTAAGAATTATTATAACTGAAAATACCGGAAGAAAAGCACAGTCCTGTATATAAAATACTGATTTCTTTGAGAAATGACGTCCACTTCAGCGCTTGACGGCTGTATCGAAACATTGACCTTCGTCTGCCAAGACCGCGCCGTAACGACGCCTGTGGGACCGATGCGATAACCGCAAAGCGCTGTAGTTACTGAGGAAATTCACTGAATTCGGAGAAAATACTCCATAGAAGAAATGTGAACATGCGCTCTTAAAGAACTGCAATGCAATCACTTTCCAGACTATCTTTTTCGACGGAGCATCTTGAATGTTAGCCGCCCAAGCTTATCTTCTTCACTGGGAGACTAAATCATAGATCCGGTGAAAAAGTTACGACGGTCGAAAAAATCAGATGCGTGCATTTAATACGAAAAGTGCCTAGTTCCACTTGGTATTTTTCCTGTTAAAATTGTTTCATTTTTAAGGTTTCTATCGCACGGCGGG
>JACJUY010002838.1:26534-44180 GCA_014220935.1 Platorchestia sp. MABIK | reverse complement strand
CAAAACATTCATTAATTATATTCTGACGTCTATGTTTGATTCTGTTGTAAAGTATTTTGTGAATGATAAACTATGACCCTGTCAACGAAATGGGGTGATTTCTCACACTCCAGATATCCATCGATCTTGGTGCAGAGACCATTCGCCATTATTTCAGTCAAAGCAAGCGTAGCTTCCCTGATCGCCAGAACCAAGTCCCACTGCCATCTCAATACTGTAGATACTTGAGTCTGGAACGAGTTCGAAAGTTTAACGTTCTGTTAAAAGCTTCAAGTTGTTTCGTCCCTGTGCACAGAAAAATATACTTCAGAAATTTTTTCGTGCTGCACCTAATAATACGCGACAACAATTTAAACCTGCTAAGAAATAGCGGCAAAATGATTGAGCACGCAAATGAAATATTCCTTCATTTGTTAACACTTCATTGGGCGTATTTGAAAGATAAATGATAACTTATTTGGCTTTATAACATGTTGTTTTGATACTTGTGCCCACCCTGCTCAGTAATTAGGTGTAACGAGTGCTTAGTGTTTAATGCGGTTAATCTTCGACAGTTAGAAGATACATAAATATTTACATCTCAAGTGTAATATACGAATATAGTCACAAATTGACTCAAAAAAGAAAGAAAAAAACATTTATTTCCAATAAAGTACAAACATGAAACGTCGAAACATTGGATTTTAAAACACCTTAACCTAAAGGCATCCTTAATTGAGAATGACACATTGGTATTGGGATACCCGTGTAAAATGTTGAATCAAAAAAATGATTGACAGAAAAGCACATCAAAAATGAGTTCCTTAGCTCTGCCTAATCTGATTTTGACAGTGCATTTGAATATAAATTACTAAGGGAACACAATACTCGTAACGCTTAGTTGAAAAATGTTTTCGTTTGTGCGCATTTAAATTGAAATAAGAGCAAAAGTCGCGTTTAAATACCTTAATCACAGAGACCCTTAATTGCTATTCATTCATGGTTATCGTAATGCCCATGTTAATTAAGTGTTGAGACAAATAATGATTTAGATCCTTAATTGCTATTCATACATGGTTATCGTACTACACATAAAAATTGTCGATAACATGTTTCGGAGAAAAGCACGAAAAAATGAGTTAATCTTCGTCGCGGTAGACGGATTCTGGGAATGCATTTAAAATACAGGTGACCAAGGAAAGCATAATCCATGTGACGCATTGCTGAAAACCCTCTCGTTAGTGCGTACTCGTTTTGAATTATGAGCAATTTGAACGTAGGAACTAGTGATACGAGTGAGAGGGATTAATGTTAGAAGTAAAATGAGCAAATTAGATTTATTTTGCGTCTAGAACTATGAGGTAGGTAATCGGGTTTGAGACAGTTTTTCAAATGGACGCATCATCTACTGTGCCAAGTGGAGAGCTTCGGAAAGAACATAATCACAAAAAAGTTCATCGGATTCAAATAGATGAGAAGGATCGTTGTACAATACCAGTCATAACATTTGCAACACTCCTGGGACAAAGCGGGAAAGTCAAAACAGCCAAAAAGAGTGTGGCCAAAGTATACACAAAGAGTGTAAGGGACGGCATATTGTCACACAATATTAACTAGAGCATTTTTAGGGAGGGAGTAAGTTCTACATGTATATATACACACACACACATACATATATGTATATATCCATACACATATATACACATATACACACATAGGAGCGTCATATGTGAGAACATACATGTACTTAATTTTCGCATACAAGGAATCAAATTCCATTTGCATCATACATGTCTTGATTGTTGTATGATGTAATGAAATGATAAGATAATTTGCACTAAAAATTTATGACTTCTTTTTCGGTGCGTGCTGCAGCTTACACCTTTTGTGTAGACTCAAGATAGCGAGCAATTTTAGTTTTGAATTCTCTAAGTGTTTGAGGGGTTTTGATGCTCTGGGGAAGTTTATTCCACAGTAAGGCGCCTGATACTGACAGAGCTTTCTGCCCTATGGTAGATGAACGGTATTTGATTAAGACAACATTTGTTAACTCAATAGTCTCCCCTCAATTTGTTGCATTACACTTACTATACGTACGTACAGTAGCGGCCATAATGGTTCGGACAACTAACAGTTCGACCAACTATCATCAATAACTTTAATACTAGAAGCTGCAATGAGCTCAATTCATACACATTTGTGATGGTACATGTCTTACTTAACAGGTGTTAAAATCTTTAATTATTTGGTGAACAAAACACAAGTTGTAAATAAATATATTAGAAAAGCAAAAGTTTTATGAGGTCAAAAATGTTCGAACATCTATTCTTTTCCACATTTATGTTTGAGTAAACAAATGTTGCCAGAGAGAAAGTTAGGTAGATTGATCCAGACAAGACTAGTGTCATTATCTGCGCAGCAGACGACGCATCAACATGCCTAGGGGAGTGCCTACACCTGTTTATGTTCGTGAGTTAATTGTGAAATTGCGCCTTGAAGAGAAGCTGTCGATAAGGGCAATGGCCAACACAGTCAAGCGACTTAAACGTGTTGGTGATATTTTGGCTGAATATGAGAAGGATGGCTCAAACACCGGTGGTGTGTCAAGTGGCAGACCTCGCCAAACCTCAGCAAGAGACGATACTGCATTGGTTAGACTAGCTAAGAAGGACAGTTTCAAAACTGCAGCAGGAATTTCTCGTGAAGCTGGCGAGTCCCTTGATATCAGAGTATCCAAGAAGACTGTTTCACGCCGCCTTGAAGAAGCAAACCTGCATGCTAGGACTCTAGCTGTAAAACCCTTGGTCAGCAAGAAGAACAGAAATGCTAGGTTGGCCTTTGCTACACAGCATGTTCTCTGGATTGATGATGACTGGGCAAAAAAGTATTTCAGTGACGAATCGAAATTCAATTTGTTTGGATCAGATGGAAAAAGATTTGTTCGTCGATCAAATGGCGAAAGATTGTCCTAACAGTGCGTCAAATCCAGTGTCAAGTTTGGTGGAGGTAGCATTATGGTCTTCGGCATGATTTCAGCAAACTGTCTCAGGCCCCTAGTTCGACTGGAAGGAAGAGTAAACGCGCAAGTGTACGAGGAACTTCCGCAGAGAAATGTGATACCAGTTATCAAGGACTCTCCAGCCGAAGACCCCATTTTTATGGAAGACAATGCTCCGTGTCACACTGCAAAATTGGTAAAGTCATTCCTGGATCAAGAACTAGTCACTGAAGAAGTTATGGCTGGCCAGCGCAAAGCCCTGATTTGAATCCCATCGAGAATATTTGGAAACTTTTAAGAGAAAGGACAAAGGCAAGGAAACCCGGAAATTTGCAACATTTGTGGACCGCTTTGCAAGATGAATAGGCAAAAATAACACACGAAGAATGCAGCCACTTGGTGAAGTCTTGTAGCAGAAGATGTCAAGCTGTTATTGACAATAAAGGGTACCATACCAAATTTTAAATTGTTAATCACTTTATTACGATGTTTATTTCATTTTGTTACACATTTCAAATATTTATTCACTTCCTATAATGTTTGTCCGGACTTTTTTGACCGCATGAAATTTTTGCTATTTTTACGTATTTGTTTGAAACTTGTGTTTTGTTCACCCAAATAATTTAAGATTTTAACACCTGTAAGGTAAGACATGTGGCATCACATGTGTGTATAGATTGAGCTCATTGCACCTTCTAGTATTGAAGTTATTGGCGATAGTTTGTCGAGTTGTTAGTTGTCCGAACCATTATGGCCGCTACTGTATATTTATTGACGACTCAAATTCTAAGACGTACAAGCACCTGTCAGTAGAGCAGAAGAGCTAACAAAATCGATCCTTTTACGAAATTTTACTTTAGAATTAATTTCTGGATTTTATTTTGACATGAAAATTTCTGCTTCCTAGGAGGCATGCTGGTTTTGGAGAACGCTCATATTTGCAAAAATGAACCCAGAGTTCTCTTTGGTGTTGTAAATATTTTAGCTAGACGGATTTAATCAATTACTTTACAAACAGTTTCGTTAGCATGATGAAGAAAAAACGAATTTTACTTATATAAGCATATAAATATTTCATTTTCCTTATAAGAACATAGTCGTTGAAGAATCACATGAAAATCACTGTGTAGATAACAAAACACACGATAACCTTTAAAACAATATTTACAGTACTATCATGCGTATTCCAAATCTAGTGTTAGTTTTTCGTCAAACACGTTATTGTCGTATGAATTGCCAGTCTTTTGAACTATTTTATTTTTAAAACCTAATTTATTTTCAGATTGTTTTCCGTGCGTGAATTAAATTGAGCAATACTTACCATTCAAGTAACTGAAATTAAATTAATGTATTTTTAAGACTGAAATAAAATAAAAAATCATCAACTTATCTTCCGAAAAGTGTAGCATTAAGATAATGGGCAATCGTTAAATCAAGTTCCTTATTAAGAAGGATGTATTGGCTAAGGAGTGAAATGTGACTTGTCAAATTTACTGAATTAGGGGTATCATTTTTTGGTAATGTAGATTTCCATCATAAAAAAGTTACAAAAAATTGTCCTCGCACGTTTCAATGAATTTTTCGAAGGACAGATTTCCAAACCTAAAAATTTGTAGTCTCTGTCATATAGAACTGTTCATCAACGAAAATATTACTAGGAAAAGAATACACGTCCTATTTGGATTTTGGGTCACTGAACATGAAAACAAGACTTAAATTGCATTCTAGCTCAGATTTTTGAGTTATTTCATTATTTACATTTAACATACAACGCTATGGGAATTACAATTGTACGAATAGCTGTGAACAAACTGTGCCTTTTATACAAGGCGACTTTTGGCCTGTCGTTTGTGTTGGACGTCCTGAGCATCTCGAGGGATCATCCAGCAAAAATCTGCTACTGACAAAAACGAAGCGTGACATTGACGCAGGGATAGGAAACAGTCAAAACTTCATGGTTAATTTATTTTGCTGAAAAGATTTATGATTCATTTTCCATTCCACGAATGGGCCGGAAGAAGGGCGAGACTGAGATGCCAGCACGTCCACAGCACCCCTCCAGCACCGTGCCACGATCACTGGCACGGGAGAACAAATATTTAGTAATTTGAAGAAATAGAGTCGATAACGAATGCTCAAAAATTCATGAATTAAAATTTCGGCTCAATTTGAAATTGTCTCACGCCACAAAATAGAAGGGTCAGAGAGCCCGCGTACGTCATATAAGAATCGCGACGTAAGAATTAGGTATTGGTTGAACAATTAGTCCTGTAGAAAATAATACAGGGCTCAAGAGTTCAGCTTAAGTAATTGCTAGGATTAGCTGTATTAAGACTAAGTCTAGTCTATGGGAATTTGCTAAGTCCTAGAATAATTATAGTAATTAAATATAGTGATTCATTATGAATTTCAGTACTCTAGCCTAGAACACGAAATTTAATAATAATTGAAATAGAAATTTGCAGTAACAATTGCCGTATATTTATAAAGTAAGAATTGAGTTGATTTGCTGCAACGTTACACAAGAATCAATCTCCCATTTTATTCAAGGTAAGTAAAGCAGGTTCCTTGGAACTGCTACTGACGTCACTACGTAAAAATTTGGCGCTAATCATTACGGTGACTCACATCAGTAAATTAAGCAGCCGAACTCGAGTGGCGAAGCAGAATCGAAGCGCAGGGAAGCAGTTGGTCGGCAAAGATGACTAGCCGATCATGGCTCCGTTAATTTGTAGGTCCTCTGAAAATATTTCTTTAAGTGCAACAATATTTGTCCCGCCATTTGGCATTTTTTGCACAATCTTGGAGATATTTTGGTGTCACCTAGAGGCTGCTACTCCCGCAGTTTGTCGAAGATTAATTATTTAAGGACCTCTCAATGTAGGAGAGCGATGACGAGTTGGAGACAGTAGCCACAACACCAGCCACACACAGGAGTAGATCTTACGAGCAGGCTTATTAAAATTGAAGAAAGGCACTGAGGGTCAAGTGAGGGGGAAAGCTGGTAGGCAAAGACGCTGATGCTGTAGCAAAGACTGCAGAGGTTGCTTATTCTTCGGTGCATTTCATTAGAAGAAAATAACTTTATTGTGAAGTACACCGAACGGTTGCGCCTTTGATTAATTTCATAGATTATTTATGACGTTTTACTTTAATCTTTAAGGGAGCTATTTATATATAAAAATGTTCGCAAAAAGAATCCCCGAAGAAAAGCATCAGTTTTTCTACAGCACACATGAAAACTGACCACTTATTTTTGTAACGAGGTTCCATTGCTGAAATATTCTAATTGAAGCGCTATCCTTGTTCGTATCTGAAAGCCCCGCAATTGGCTTGGAAAACATCAATTTGTGAATTGTATGAAGTGCAGCTTCAGTGGCATGTTGTATCCAACTTTCATATGGGCAGAAATAAGTTCTTCTACTAGGTTTTTGTTATTTTCAGCATGAAAGTTTCCCAAGAATTATCTACTAACATTCCGGAAACATTGCCAGGCATATATCTCATTAGGATTAAGAATTGATTCAAACTGTTTGTCCTGCGAAAGTTTGCGTATCTAGCGACTTATAAATAATTCCTTTTTAACCTTTACCGTACTTAGGCGTGGAAACTTGCCTTATTCTCTGGGAGTTCTAAATCCCACATCAGGTCATGAAGTTCACCTTGTTTACCTTCCCTGTTCGTTACCGGAGATATTTGTCGATTGAAATGATGTACCCGCGTCACTGGTGCTTGGAACACTTTCTAACTTAGTGCGTTCAATTCCATCATCCTCCACATCACTGTCTTTCGAAATGTTAGATTCGGATCGGGGACTGGCAATCCTTCTGCATAGGTCAGTAGGCGAATGATAAATGGTATCACGGGGTATTCAATATTCCTCTTTTTTATAAATTATTTTCCCTTCCTTTCCTATTAATACTTTTCTTCAAGCATGATGTCATGCAGAAATAGCAATCGGTAGTAAGGTTTGTTGGTTCACACCAAACGGCGGGCACAGTAAAACGCATCAAAACTTTTTCCCATGCATCCAAGCATTCAGGGTTGATGAAGACTTCGTACAACAAACGTGAGGACCCAATTCTTTTCCTGGTCTCCAACATGACATCCAAAGTATAATACATATGCCTTTTTTAGTGCAGCAATAAATGGCAGCTTTCTGGAACCACAAATCGCTTCAGCGCAGACGTTGCAAAAGTTGTCCCGGGAATTGGCACAGGAGCGGAGCATTGCTACGCATTCCGTGGGCCACAAAATTGATGTACAATGTGCCATGTCACTCAGAAAGTCACTCTTGAATAAAGCAGTCAACAAAGTTACGAAACACATGGCAAGATGAAGTCATCTGCTTTTTAGAATGCACAAGACTGAGGCTGTGGCACCTGGAATCGCTTTTTACTGCAGGATCACGTAATTTCTGAGACGAACGGCCAGAGAAATGAACGGTGACGAATCTACTTTTCACTTTTTCCTTATTTATTTACCTATCAAATATATTTAACCTTTCATATTTATAACGACCCATAACGTTGTATACGAATGTAGAATTTAAAAAAGGAGATTATTCAAATCACTGAGCCAGGAGAGAATTTTAATAATGATTTTCATGTTCAGAAACTCAAAATTTATAAGAGGCCGCTACTTTCATATCAGTAAAAAAAATTAGTTTATTGAACAGTGTAAATTGAAGAAACTCAGTCAATTCGTCTTGCGCAATATTTATGAAATATGATAACGTCAAAACTAGCCGTGACCAATTTATAACTGGGTGTTGAGTAAATTAACTGAACAGCTAAAACAAAACCTTTATGGCAAAACCTCAAAAATTGAATTATGTCATTAGATGACTATTTGGGTGAGCGAAAGTAGAAAAGGTTATCTTCATATTAGAATCCCGATCTGAAAATAACAAACTTGGAAAGTAGTTCTGCCATAACGAATCTCTGGGCAGTGATGTAAATCGATAGAAATGGTTGCTTTGTGGAGAATTACTAGGGTTGGAATGTAACATATACAAGTATAGTGTACCATTCGGAAGTGGGAATGGGATTGACAAATTAATTCTTATCTTCTCGTCTAACGTTAGCGCACATCGATCCGACAGTTTTTCGATCAATGGCACGTTTTGAAGATGACTCAAATGTTCTTCATGGATCAGATTGTGTAACCTAAAGGCTGTTACAACAAATTTATGAACTGTGACCACACCTTTCCAGCATTTTAATTTTTCAAAGATTCCTTAGCTTTCCTTCAATATACCTCTTAAAACCGTAAGACTGCTACAGTACAGAGACATCGATGTTCATTATCGCTTCCCTGCTCTGACAAAATAAATGTACCTCCTGGAGTTGTGAGCTACTACATTGAGGGGCGTTTCTTTTTAACTACCCATTTCTGTCCAATGTTTGAAAAACTTCAGATGCTGAGGTATTTTTAGTGCTCATCTGGGAAAATGCTAGCGCAAATAAATGACTTGATTCAGTTTTTATTTAAAGCGAAAACGAGACGCATTTATTTTGAGCCATTCAGTATGATTGGAAAACGAAAAATTGTTTTGTAAGCATGTTCATGAGCCACATGGAAGCCGAAATGCTTAACGTGGGAATAAAATAAATATTTCGCAAAAACAATCCTCAGTACAGTGATGAGGAGCAATTAGTTATTCACGATAATAATTTAGAATATTTCCGCGATAAATATTTATTGAATATTTTCACTAATGTACATGGATAGTGTGAGTGCACTAATGTGTCTGGATTATCGCGCACATGTGTGCTTGTGGAAATTAGGAGAATGCAAATGTTTACGTATGAATGAAAACAAATTCGGGTTCTTAGACGTTCAAAGAATTTTGTGGAATATACTGTATGTGAATATTTTTTAATAAGATGTCAAATAATATTTTTTTCTCCTGTTCCAGCCCTGATGATGGAATTTGAACAGTTCCGAAACGTTTACAATAAATTTAATGTTCGTTTTTACTCTGGTTCTTCTTTTTATGAGACGAGTAAGATACTCGACGAATTGCCCTGATTGGAAATGTAATCAAATATTTTGATTGGAAATATAATCAAATATTTTGATTGGAAATATAATCAAAAATTAAATACAAGATGCTTGCATTCAATTTATTGTTATACGCATACGGTAATTGAGCACTGACTTTTAAAATACATCTGACAAATCTATCTGAGAGTCAAGACTTTTGAACTATACAGGCATTTTTTGTAGAAAAATTGACGGTAAATTGGCGAGCGTTTTCGCATCATTAAATTGAGTTGAGAGATTTAAACTCACTGAAACATCCAAATTTAATTTTTTTGCACAAGGGGATTTGGGCGGTTGCCACGAATTTTAATAATTTAACAAAGCCCCGCCACACCATTTTCATTAATGTGTCTAGCGATAAAAGACGTCGATAGAAACAGAGATTCGTAGGAAGAATATTATTTACATAAACCCTGGTTAGCTTAGTTTTCACATGCCTCATAACTCACATTGGCTTACGAGGACCTGAATCTTTACATTAACAAATCACTTTGAACTAAAGGCCTGGTGTCAGACAATGAGAACAAAACTGGGAATTGAGAAAATATCCAGACGTACCTCGGGAAAACCAGCATTAAAATAACTTAAGATTTCATTTACTCTTTATGCACGAGTATTTCATTGTTTAATATTAGGAGAGAAATAACTGCTCTTTTCCTCAAGTAGGATTTAACGTAGGAATTTATAAGAACTTAGCGTCTCTTATGAGAAGTTACATTCTCGCCCTACAGAGAAAACTTTTGTGGTCGCTAATTGACAGGCCGCCCAACCCTTTCACACATTCTATGACCAATGATGTTTTGCATCATCTATACTAAAAATGAACATCTTTTTATCTTCTCTTCAGCTGATGAAAGCCAGTGCAATCCTTTTTGTGCATTTGTTAGAATAAGGACACGAGAGCCAGAAATGAAAACCCTTCCGAATGACTCGAGGGAACGCAGTTCAATTGGGAGGGGGAAGCCGGCAAAGCAACGTAGAAGGAGGTTCTCCTGGGCCAGAAATGCAGCCCGCAGGCCTTCCAGGCGACCAGTCCGGCAGAACCTCACACAAGTTCCACAATAAAAGTAATCATCAAACCTGAACAAATTTATACTAGAATATGAGAGCTAATTAAATACCACATTAAAGTCACCCCTCGATCTCCCAACCTAGACAACAGAAGTAACCAGCTTCCACAAGCTCATTGTAGCTGCTGGCCAACAACTACCCTGAAGCCCTTGGTATGCTAGGCCGCCGCAGAAACACTATCGGAAGGAAGCGAGAAACTCGAAATAAAGCTGTGATGAAACTAGAGATAAAACTTGCGAATGAAAAAATTCTGAATCAAATGCATCAAATATACTCAACTACGAAAAAACATAAGCAAATCAAATCTAACTGCTTCTAATCAGTGCTGCAAAGAAATTAGAAATGCTTTAGGTCTTTTGAAAAATTTAACAAAGAAAGACAGTTACAGATGCTCAGGTGCCTCCAAATTATGGTTCAGAATTAATTGTCCTCATCCCTTATACAATTAATTTAGTTACGCAATTTTATGCATGACAGAGCTCAGGCAAAATCAAGAAAAGTTCAATTTCTCAATTGAAACAGACGAATATTCACCTTCAAAAAATCGAAACACCAAGCCAAAATGAACATCAAACAACAATAATAAATTTTAGAAATTCTATCACCACAATAAAAATGTTAACAAATTAAAATAACACAGGGAGACGAAGCGACTTAACCTGAAAATATTAGGAAACAAACTGGAGGAACGAAAATGACAAAGCAAGGTTCCAAGCATCACGAAACTCCTGATGCCGCGGTCTCAGCGCATCTTAGCGAAAGGCATTCTCCAGAGAAATAAAAGGAACTGCTGAATATTAGGGGTCCCCAAAATTTTTGCCCTCTATTTTTATAGCCAAACTCTACAACATATGAATGAGTACAAACAGCTATTTCAAGTCATCTCAGATGTCAGATATTCAGTTAAACTTTACATTTGGCTTAATCTTCTCTAGCCAGTTGATATTTTAAACTCATCTGTAGACCATGAAAGAGAAAAGTTTCAAAGTGAATCATATCCGTCATTGCATGTTGTATGAACTCCACTACGGTTGCAATCAAACAACAGCAGTGGAGAACATTAACGAACGCGGTCTATCCAGAAGAAACCGATATGTCACTTTTCTATTACTGAAACTTTTCTCTTCCAAGGGTTATAGATGTGTTTAAAAAATCAACTAGAGTAGATTCAATTAAAAATGAAGTTCAACCGAATATCTTACACCTGATCTGATCATGAAAACAGCTGTTTAGACTTATTCTCATGTTTTAAAGTTTCGTTAAAGAAAAGAGGACAAAACTTTCCGGTACCCTAAAAATAATGGGCACGGTCCACTAACACAGCAAGAAAAGGCGGGAGCGGCACCCACCACCCTAGGGACGACCGGACCTGGCACACTGATAACGCCTCATCTAAAGGCTCAACCTCCTACTTAAGTTTGGTCCCAAACGAAGTTAAGAGATTTATCTTCAAATGTGAATTGACTTATTGTTTGTCATTTCAGTTTCTGTTTAGAAATTGCAACAAGGGGCTCAGACGTTTATGTGAGTTTGGTGCAATAAATTAGCAAAAGAATTGTGTAAATTGTGTGGATCGCCTTTAGAGCAGGAAAATAATAATCAATCGAGTTGAAGCTCAGTCACATCAAATCATTAAAAAAAATTCAATACTCTGAGTATGAGCCATGTATCGGGAAACAAGCTTAAAACAATTATGCTTTAACTTAAAGCGCGCTTGTCAATTTTAAAATGCGAACGATCAGTTCATGCATACGAAACCTATTTACATGAGTATTCAGCCTTTCCCTCTCATTCTGGGCTGAAATACACTATCGGTCTCTAGTGTTTCGCCCACACGGTGGCACCTCTATGCAGTATAATTCTGATATCGTGATCGGCGGACACTGAAAGTCGTGATGCTCGGTGCTAGACGTCGGTGCTGCGTCGTAAAGCAGCCAAAAAGTCAATATGGAAGTCATTTATTGATGCCCAGTTGGGTACTTGGATAGCTTGAAGTGTTCAAGCCAAAGCCCAATAAAATGGATCCCGCGGGAAAGAAGAGAGAACGCGTACTTGAAGACGAGAGCCCCGTTTCAGCGAATATTGCGTTACTATCACAGTGCTGAATTCGTTGAATAACTTACTTTTAAACACGTATTTCAAAACATCTGTTTCTCGTTCTTAGTTGCTATAACATCTGTAAACATGCTGGATATTACTGTAAAAGTTCGAAATCTGTCAATTTGCACGTTTGGCGACATTTCTCGGTCTAGAAACATTTAAAATAATAGCTCATACCCCATTATGCACAGAAGGAAAACATAAAATTTCAAAATAATAGCAAACCAGCGACTCAAACTCAATACATCTGTCCCAGAGATGATTCAACATTTCCAAAGTTTTCTCAAATCATTTATGATTAGAAGATGGCGTATAGTAGTTTGTTTTGGAATCAAGTTTAAGTTTATTCTTTGAGATTTTTGTCGTCAGAAATATGGAATGTTCCACATATGTTTCAATTCAGAGGAAATTTTTACGATGGTTAACTAATTCAGACATGCACTCACAGTAAGAGCGTAGCAATAACGTCTAAGTTCGATTGGACTTTGAAGCTCAATGTAAGTTATCGCGAAGAGCAGATTTCTCAAAGTTAGAAAGACTGAAAAGCTTCCTGTCAGAACTTCGAAGCTCGTTAATGACAGAAGAAAACTATATCAAAATATCAATCGCAAAAGAAAAAAAATTGAAGTCATCATTCAATGCCAGGCTCTCGAACGATGAGAAGAGGCTGTAAAAAGAGCTACAGGATTGAACACAAGAAGCCCACGAAACAAGTTTTTTCTCAACCGACGAGAAAAAGAGCCCATAATGCGCGAAGACGTTGTTGCATCTCTTCAGTTGAGGTACTCACACACATCTATTGTAAGAGATAAGAAATTCAGGAGGAATACAAAGCCCTTCAGTCGAGAATTTTTGTTCAAGATAAAATCTAAATCCACTTTGAACAACCCGATCTCATCGTTCGCACGGCAAGCTGTGTTTTAGTTTCCTCACAATTTTATTTGGTGGAATATTTTGTGGGCAAAAACTGTAATGATTTTCCCCGAGTGAGTAAAAATTCTTTATTGATGAAAATTACACGGATTTATTGCGTGAAAAAAATTTCATTTTGGTTTGATTTTGAAGTGAAAAACTTAACGATGCTTTACTTTGTACCTAACGTCTTCCAGAATGGTGGTTGCATGATTTTCAAATGTCTTATTTCAAGTAATTATGAACTAAAAAGAAAGTTTACCGACACAATTCCATTGAAATTCAAGTATAATTTACTTTTGGAACTGAAAAACGTTTTTATTTTGCATAAAAGTGATTTCATCCCACGGCACCTCGGCCATATTGTATGTCGGCGACATGTTTCAACACAAACTTTGCTTGGGAAGTGCGACTAAATTTTAAAAATCCCTGTAACTTAAACTGTCTGAAATCTTTGAGATGGCATGGTTATTATAACATGCATGAAGGTTGTCTTTAAATAAAAATTTACACCTTAAGAACATCCATTGCAGTTGTTCAATAATCCTCAAGGGTGATATAAGTATTGTATCTATGGGAATTAGCGCTCCCAGGAAGAATATGTGAGAAGTCGAACTAAAAGTCTTCCCTAAGTCCAAAACGCCTTCCGTATGTCAGAGTAGAAATGTTTCTTTGTTTTGTTATGGATCATCTTTTTTGAGTTCACTGCTGTTCTGTTTTTCAGCATCTACATTATTACTTTCTTCTTCATCTTTAATCATGTTTCAAAAACTTCTTCCTCAACTTAATGTTTCTGTGCACCTTGTGCATAGTTTCCGCATTCCTTCAATTCCATACTACCTGGTGCCTTTCTCCTCCCTCTCTTTGAAACGGCTTTGTTGTTATTAGGGAGACTTAAATTAACATCTAATCTGATTTCATTCGATAAATGAGATTGCCCGATGTTTAAACTTCATTCCACGCTGTAGATCACGAGATATCAAGCTTCAGGAACTCATGAATTTCAATGAGTGAGTCTATTTTTATCACCCTGAGAAAATAATGTGTTTATGAATTGATAAAACTATTCAGTTTAATTACCATTAGAAATTGAGAGAAAAATGAGAACTGAAATCAATACAGGGTGATCAAACATGAGTGACAATTTTGAATACAAAAATTTTGGAACTAAATAGTACTTTATTCCAAAAACGTTCTTCACTGCAGCAGAGTACTTAACTTCTCCATACTTCAGAATGATGAACTTGGATCCTTCGGCAGAGAAGGGAGAATCTTTCCTGAAGCTGAACTTCTGGAGTGCGGGGGCGGCCATTTTCAAAGTCGAGTTGTATTATTAAATGACACAAAGACAGCAACATATGTCCATGCATCCTGTATCATATCTGAGAAATAATAAAACCTCCTTATGTGGGAGCTGGAAAAACGTTGGGGATGTTAGTTTTTTGTTTAGTTCACCAGATTTTGTACTATTCAAAATTGTAACTCATGTTTGATTACCCAGTAGAAAGTAGTTCACCAGATTATTCTTAACTTTACAAATTAGAAATTTTTGCTATGTTTGATGTCAGGAATTTTGTGTAGATCTCATTAACAGCTCAAAAATAAATTGTGCGATAAGAATGAAGTCAAAACATGAGGAACTATCTAGCAGAGCGGCGCGATGGTAAAGTCGAGTTGCGGCTTTCGCAGACAGGGAAAACCCTGGCCTCTTGATTTTCCACGAATGTTCATCTATTATTCCTACCACTTCTCATCAAGTTAAAGAATCACTCTAGCAAATAGTTTTGCACTTTGCAGTAAAAAGCGCAGTGAAAAGATATCCACAAGCAAAACATCTTCAACATCAATACGATCGGTGAAGAATTTTTCTAAGAAAAAATTATTTACTTATGAGCGCACGATGACTGTTGAATTAGGTCTGAAATGCTGCTTAGAGCATCAGCAGGTCAAGCGAATACATGAAAGCTTTTGAATTTCCTTTTCTGAAAATTTCATATTTAATGAAATAATCTGAAATAGAAAAAATTTAGTAAAGATTTGTTTGACTCTGATACATATCTAAATTCCGAATGTGATAGGTCTAGGTTGTTCGCTATTATATTGAAAAAAGTTTTCAAAGAAGGAAAAAAGCAGCAAATATTGGTTCAAATTCTACGATTTTTTTCTCAAAAAATGTTCGTAACTGGAGAAAGATTCGTTCTCTTCGTAGTGCATCTGATACATACTGCATTACTCGGCCAAAAAGTTTATCGTGCTCTTGAGAAATGGAGTTGTATTGAAAACAGTCAATCAAATTTACTTGTTAACTGGATCACCTTTTGCCTTGACGGCAGCTTTCATTTCATACGGCATGGATTCCAGAAAAGTTTACTAAAGATCAAAACGAATTTTGGATCAGCGTAAGTGAGAAAGATCTTTCAACAAAGAAGGAAGAGGTGTAGAGGCTCTCTCAAGCTCGTCCCGAAAATTTTCAATAGGGCTTAAATCAGGAGACTGGTGAGGCCACTTTACATTAGAGAATGATCTTCAGTGATCACTGAACCAATCTTACACCACATGATACCCGTGGATGCGAGCGCTGTCTCAAAAAATATAGGAATAATCAGCTAAATCAATTTTTTTACGCAGGTGCACTTGGTCATCTACGATTGTCAATTTACCTTGAAATGTCATTTTGATGCTGCACAAGATTGCCAAGCCTAATCTCGACCACGAGAAGCCCCTAGATCATTACACTGCACTGTCGGAACGATGCATGAAGGATCCATAGCTTATGGGCTTCCCACTCCAATTTTGAATTGCCACCTTTCTGGAGGGTGAACCTCGATTCATTTGAACATACTGTCGGACGTGCTTCCATTGCTCTACAGTAAAGCCTTTGCGTTCTTTTGCGAATTATCATAGAATTGTTTTGATCGATTAGCTTTACTGACCAATGGCTTCCTGGTGGCGGCGTAACTCCCTAAGCCAATTTCCTTCAGTTCTCGGCGCATGGTGCGAGCAGGAATTTTGTTAGGACCTTGGTTGAACATGCTAGTCAGCTGCCGGACACTTTTCCACCGGCTTGCTCCTACCAATCACCTCAGTAAGCGCCTGTCACGAGTATCCAGAATTTTGTCTCTGCCACTATGACCCCTGAATGACCGCACTTCGATTTTTTTGGCCGCAGAGCAATTGTGCTTTGCATTGTCCTAAGTGATCCCTTTTCACCTGTTTGACATACATCCCAGCCTGGTGCAAACCTATAACGTTACGTTTGTCAAACACGGAAGTTCATTCTACAGGTCTTTTCCTGCGGGGTTGTTTATGCTTGTTGTCTCGGAGAGAGCAGGTGCATCCTAAACTGCATGGTGACACTGGACAAAGCCATTATTCCCGTTTCTTTTTCTTCAAATTTCTTTGGAAGAAACCTGTAAAAAAAATTTAAATGATACTTACATTTTACCTGGGAAGATGCTAGAAACTTTTTGGCCGTCTGCTGTTAATAAATAAGGAAACCGGTGCTGTTGAAAGCGTTTAAGAAATAATTTCAGAACCCTATGCTAAGGTTCTGAAAAAAATGGAAAATGCGCCCTAGGAAAAAAGTTGTTTTTCCGCTGAATTTACTATGCGCTCTAGGAAAAAAGTCGCTATTCAACTGAATTTACATGCAAAAGTTTCTCTCAAATATTTAGCATGATATCACTTCATAAAATAGAGTCTAAATCAATTTACAGCTCACAGTTGTGATTGCGTGACCTTTCGTTTCTATCACAGATTATATCGTATATTGACCCCTGCACCAGAAAAATTTCCAACATTACGTTTTCAAAAACAAATTCATTTAAAACAGGTAATGGGTTGTATTTCTCATGTTTCTAAATAACAGGTTTATGATTGAGGTGATTTAAAAATCACTCTGTAAATCACTCTGTACACAGGCGTTTGCATAAATAATAAAAATTGCTCCGTCTGAACAGGACTAGTTATCGTCATTTTCTTTGCGTTTTGTTTCGATTTCCTGAGCTGAAAAAAAATTGCGAGTAAAGATGATCTGCACCTCTCAAGTGCGCAGAGTACTTACTTGACACTGGAAAATGGTTACGTAAACTTACATCAGGAGATCAGAACCTTTCAGAACATTTCACCAGAATTATTAGCCATCTAAATTATTACAGTATTTCTGAATAGTTAATTAAATTAAGCTGTTAATATTTTTTCCGATAAAACTGATCAATGTTTCTTTGGCGTCAAAATGATGTGAAATCATTAAAGAAACAAAATAGTTTTTCTGCTATGGTTTTACGATTCCGCAGTCTTCTTTCAACGCAGTGAAGTCTACTGTGGAAAAGATTAAGATCATTATCGCGGTGTCTCGCTGTACGCCTCTGCAAAATTGTACCAGTGCCCTCAGGAAGAGGAATGATTTTTTTACGTATCAAATTAAAATCTTGGAATTGAAGGGCTTCGGCCCTTTGATCGTGGCAATGCAATAGATCTAAGTTTTGTTGAAAGAAAATAGAGATGATGCTTGAGCAGCGTAACGTAGGTACTGCAAT
>JACJUY010002838.1:0-17674 GCA_014220935.1 Platorchestia sp. MABIK | reverse complement strand
TCCGAAAGTTTAAGTATTTGTAAATTTTTGAATGAATCATTTGTGTGAGCATTATATTCTAGGTTCTTTACCACTCTGATGGCTCTTTTTTGCAGAGTAAAAATTTTATTTGTTTTATTTTCATCAGTTCCGTACCATGCTTCTATTCCGTATTGCAAGTATGGTGGAATGAACGTTCGGTAGAGCATTTGTAAGGCTGATTCAGGGAGGAAATTTTTGACTTTATTTAGGATTCCGATGGATTTTGATAATTTAGAACTAATACGAGCGATGTGCTCTTTGAAAGTCAGATGTTCATCTATTATCATGCCCAGAAATTTACATGAGTTGGTTTCTTCGATTTCACCTTCGCCAATTTTAATGCGTGGGAGAGATATATTTTTATTGTTTGAGAATGTAATATATTTTGTTTTATCGATATTAAGGCTTCTTTTATTAGTTTTAGGCCACGATGAAACCTTGTGGAGTTCATTGTTTATACTCTCCGCAATCATAGCGGGATTTTGGTCCAGAAGGACCGCAGAAAACGTGCTGTCATCGGCAAAAAGTATGAATTTGAAAAATGATGTAGATTTAATAATATCATTGATAAAAATCAGAAACAGAAGAGGCCCAAGAACAGATCCTTGTGGAACTCCATGGCTAATTGTCAGTGGGTCCGATTTTGCGTCTTCAATGACAACGTATTGCTTCCGATTTGTTAGGTATGATCTGAACCAATCATGGGCAACTCCTCGAATGCCATAACAGTGTAGTTTCGAGAGTAATATGTTATGGTCCACACAATCGAATGCTTTTCGAAAGTCAAGAAATTCAGAGAAGACAGGCTTTCCCTCATCTGTGTTTGAATAAAGGAATTGTAAATGATTTAATATTGCGTGTTGTTGATTTTTTACAACGAAAGCCGTATTGTTTATCAAAGAGAAATTATTTTTGTTCAAAATAAGAGTACACTTTTTTATACACAATTTTTTCGAATACCTTGCTGATAATTGTTAGCACGGAGATAGGTCGATAATTGTTTACACAGGATTTTTCACCATTTTTAAAGATAGGGCTTACTCTAGCAACTTTGAGGGAATTCGGGAAAGTGCCTAGGAGGAGAGACTGGTTAATAACATTGGATATCAGCGGGGCTACAATATCTGCAATAATTTCAAGTACTTTAGTCGGAAACGTTTGTAACCCACTCGATGTTTTTTTCAGGTTGTTTATGCACGCAATTACGTCGGAAGAGTTGGTAGGCGTAAAGAAAATGGAGTTGTGTTCTCGAAGATGATCCATGTATTCCAGGTGATCAGTAGGTTCACTTGGAATACCATCAGCTATGGTTTTCCCTACGTGCACGAAGAAATTGTTAAAGAGATTAGAAATTTAATTCTTTTCACGGCATTTTACATTATCTTGAACAACATATTCAATAAACTTTTTCTCTGCGTTATTTGGTTTACAGCAAGAGTTAAGAAGGCGCCAAGTCTTTTTAATGTCAGCTTTAAATTGAGTAAACTTGAGCGTAAAGTAGCTCTTTTTTGATGTTCTTATCTGGTTTGTCACATAGTTTCTGAATCGGTTGTATGTTTCTCTAGATATTCGCCCTTCGTAAAGGAGGGCTAAGTACGCTTGACGTTTCTTTATATTTATCACGATTTCTTGAGTAATCCAGGGCTTTTTTTTATTTTTCGGGGTAACTGTACGAGTTACGATTGGGCAACATTAATTGTATGCGGTCATTATAGTTTCAGTCAACTTCACTACTGCTTCATCAATGCTCGTTGCATTATTGTGTTGAGAGAGGTGCAATGTTGGCATTGATTCTTCAAGAACAGTGCGCATTTCTTCTAAATTTGGTTCATTTACTTTACGATATGAGTAAGTTTCAGCTCGTGGTTCTGTGCGAGCAATATAAACATTTTTCTTAATAAGAAAAACTGGAAAACGATCGATAAGTCAGAAGTAATTATTCCAGCAAGAAAATCAGTTGGGTCTGTCATTATGATATTGTCAAGCAGCGTTGCACATTCTGAGGATATTTGTGTAGGCGTTGTGAAGATCGTAAGGAAGGATTTAGACTGAAAGGCATTTAGAAAATTAGAGATTGGCTCATAGCTTTCATGTTTCAGTAAATCATAATTGAAGTCACCGCATATTATTATGTCATTGTATAAGGACCTGTTTAACTGAGAATAATACGATTTAGCTCATTCAGGAAGGATATATATAGGCTGTAGTAGGCCTATAGGACCGTGGTATAGGACAGGCTGTAGGAGGCCTATACACCGTTCCAAGCACAATTCGTTTACCATCTCTAGACAGTTTTACGAAGAGTGATTCTATATGATCCCGATTCGTTGTTGCACTTGCTATGATTCTCGAGTCTATGTGGTTAGATATATACGTACTGATGCCTCCGCTTCGCTTGTTTTTTCGTAGCGAATGGTAACTGTGATAATTTTCAAATCGAATCATGTCTTTGGTTGAGTCATCTAGCCAGCTTTCGGTGAAGCTAATCACGTCTAGGTTATACTTAAGTACAGTAATAGTACATTGTATCTCTTCTATTTTTGGATAGAGTGACCTACAGTTCCAACACAGGAGTGAGAAATCATGGCGAGTTATTCGTATAGTTTCAATGAATTTTGAAATATTAGTATACCTACACTCTTGAGAGTCGTTTAGGTTTGGATATAGTCTTCAAATGATTGAGATCTGGATCGATTTCATCGAATCCATCAGAGTGGTCAGTCATTTAAAATTAGTAAACAGTAAGCAGTAAGTAATATATGACTTAAAACCAAATGCAGAGTAGAAATTAAAAGGATGTTCCTGTCTAAAAACTAGCTTAGGAAGTATGAGAGAACAGAGTAAAAAAAATCTAGTGCAATTTCGTGAGTACACATATACCCACTCCATTAGCGAATAATATTGGAGTTCAATATCACAACACTGGCTGGTGCGGACAAATTGCTGAGGGCGTTGTTCACAAAGTTTACATACAACAGATAATAAGTTTTTAAAAATTTTGACGACAACGACTTAATCAGCTAATATGGTTTACAAGTAAAATTAACTTTGGTGGTAAAAAAAATTTCATACAAATAATGTAGGAAAGCGAACAAGGTTGAAATCTAAATTTTATAATAACATTGGTAGGTAAAAATTGCTGATGTCGTTGTTACAAAGTTCACAAACAGCTGTCATAAATGTTTACATACATCTGTTATACATTTGCTAAGATTGAGGTGAAACTGATGTCTAATTGAGGTGAGACTGACATGATATCTAATTGAGGTGATCACCCAGTTAAGCCTAGTCTTAACAAAAGAGAATAATTGCAAAGCAAATTTCCTCGCCGTGAGCTCGGGGAGAACGATATGCGGATCAATCTCCTTTAACGCCCGAGAAAACTCTACGATCCTCCTTCGAAAATAACCTCAATATAATGTATTTCTCGTTAAATTAGTTCCCTACGTGTTCTTTGGAGTTCCTTCCTCATCCTGATACCGATGGCTGTCTGATGCCGGTGCCAGTTTAGTGACGGTGGTTGTGTTAACGGTAATTTGAATCCAAAAATTCTGACGGTAAAGGGTTGTATGTAGATGGCAATATTTCTGCTCAGCGATGCTGGCATTCTTTGGCTTGAGTAGTGTGTACCTTAAATATTGTCTTCTTGTGTTTTGTAGTGATTTTTTTTTAAAAATTGCTCAAGATTTTATTTAATAAATAGTTCAGAAGAATTACAGCGAAAATTTGGAACTCGTTTCATGATAAACTGTAATTAGCAGGCTAAGCATGCGGTCTCCACCTGAGGTCTCTTTAGCAATGCGATGTTAAACTGCAGAATCGGCAAGACCAATTCACCAAACGCCTTCATGTGCGTTCGCTTTCATGTCTCAGTTACTGTAGATAGTTTTTGAACAACTGTGCCTATTTCTAGGTTTGAAATTTTCTGCAAAAGCATTTTACGATTAACGATGTGGACCGATTTAAAGAGATCAAGGAGCAGTGAGAAAGTTACATTTTTTATCAATTCCACAGTACATTTTTTTGTGATGTTCTGTGAATCTTCGTGAGTAATGGTGTCCATTTAAGCATTTTGATTTTGATGAAGTAGATGTCATTCAGTACTTCGCCTATTTGTCCTTTGCTTGGTCTGATATTTTAGACATAACTGATAAGAGACTCATTGCTCTGTAATTCGATGCAATATTGATGGCACTAGATTTGTGTTCTGGTTTAATCACAGAAAGTTTTCGCTCCTCAGAAAATTTGTTTGTAGCTAAACAGCGTCTTTCGAATTAATCTGTACAATTTTCCATTTTGTGTATACATCTTAGTAACTCATGGTAAAAGTGACATAATTCTTTGATATTTTGTCAGTTTATCTAGTAGACCAGGGAAACAGAAATTTCATCCTATATGGCGCCTTTAGCTATAGAGATGGCTTCTACACCCTTTCGAAAGCTGAACTCTACGCAGATAACATCCGCCCGTTTCAATGGCTCCAAAACCTTTTTGATGTACTTTTCAAGGGTTGTTACTCTGTTGTGGGGCTTCGCGTAAACTTTCACTTCAATTTACGATCAAAAACAGTAATCCAACGGGTTCAGGTCAGGCGAGTTTTGGAAGGGCAAAAGTCTTCTCCACAGAGTCGCACACCAGACTTCTAGACTACGTCGGCGGTTTTGAGAGCAGTTTGAGCGGGAGCCGAGTCATGTTGGAACACGAACTTTAATTTGTTTACGAGACGTTGCGGTAGGATTCGGCATTTACTTTTTCGTTGTCGATGAAGAAATGGGTAAAGTCGTCACCCTCGCTCGAAACAAAGCAGAGGGTCATGATGCTAACTGGATTCTTCCTGTACATCGTGGGTTGAACGTCAGTGCTGGAAGAGGCAATCCAGCACGCACACAACAGTGAAAATCTTTTCATCAGAAATAAAGTTGATGGTTGATCCATTGGTCTTCAACCAATGCAAAACTTTCTTGCACTTTTTCAAATGAACTTTTTGTAATCTTTTTAGTTAAGAGATGCTACCTATCTTGTGCATTTGAGGTTAGGCCTAAGTCTTTGATTGTTCTGTGAATTGTCGTAATCCTGATGAGCCTCTTCATTCTCAGTGTCAATAATGACATGGTTGGAAAGCCTTGACACCTTTTTTGAAGCCGGCTAGAAAACGAGGTTGGCAAATTCAGTATTTTCTTAGCCCATTGATGGCTCTGCTAGCCAGATTTTTGAAAACGCTTACAAATATAGTAAACTGTCTGCCTAGGGTACTGGAGAAGTATTCAATAAAAGCTTGGCTTCGGCACGCACAATAAAGTTCACAGGCAGCTGAACACTTCTACTGCACCATTGCATAATGTTTATGCAACGAACTCAGTTAACTGCCAGCGTCCTGTATAACAAAACATAACTGATGCACTTGAGTTTCGCAAACTTTCAGTGGAATCAAAATTACCTACGTTTTAAATTCGTAAGGAATTATTTTGAAGACCCTGTACATGTGACTATTATCAACCAGTCAGTGGTGCTGTAACAGAGATGTCTCAAATATATTGATGACTAATCCCCTCATGTTCAGCTGCTCTAAAAATTTTCACTGGGCATAATATTTTATGTACCTCTGGAACATTATCTGACGTTGGTATCCATTTGTTTCTACGATTAGATGATGATTTATAACTGGGATTTAGAATCGTAGGTTTGTTTCGAATGAACCTTGTTACTCCTCCTAAAACTTATTTACCAACCTTTAAAAAATTGCTGTTGAAGTATTAGATCATTAGAGCTAATACAATGAAGTATTAATATCGACTTCTCTGATGATACCCCATGTTCGTTTTGGATTGTATTTTGACGTAAATAGATTTCTGTGAGAGTAGGCATGTTTCGCTTAAGGCTGTTGTTTTATTAAGGCTGTTATTTTATTTCCCGTGTTAATAATAAAAATCCTTTCCTAACTTCTATATTTCAATCCCCTGCCACCCTCTAAGTACTAATTTTTCTCCAATATAATTCAAATTTAAATTCTTTCTAACTCTTTAACGAAGTATTTTCGACAACACGATTATTTAGAAAAAGTATTCGTTTCTTATGTTAAAGTTTGCTCTGTAAAGCGCCATTCACCCTGTTGATTATACATCCATTCTTGCAACTGGTGATCGGATGAGAACGGCAACATTTTTTATCATAATGCTGCTTGTGGATTGTTTTTTATTACTAGATCTAAGAAAGTTGTAGAAAATCTACTGATGTATAACTATTATTGAACCATTTACGTATTGGCAAGTCTGTACAATATTTTGCTGTTCTGATGCTTTTCTTTATCAGATCTACGTTGAATTCACCGACAGCATAGGAAGACTTTTTGACTGCTGAGATCAATTAATATTTGTTTTGTTTACTCAAATATTGAACTTAAAGCTGCTGAGGGGCGCCTGTAAACACCTGATAATGAAAGATTGTTACAAGAACATTAAGCCAAGTTATTTCTTTGTCTGCAAACCATTTCTCCTTGGAAAAAGCGATGTTCAGAAGACGTTTTTAAAGAAAATATATGAACTGCTACCTCGTTCTCCATGATGCCGTTATAACAAAACAATTAGTAGACTGGAGGGTTGAAATGCAATCATTTGGTTCGAAAATCGAGCCAAGTTTCAGATACACATTAAATATTGATGTCATCAGCAAGCAACACTTAGCGACATCCATTTCCGAGCTCCTCTTAATGAACTCCGTTAGATTAGAATAAATGTTAGTTAGTTCAAGTCTCCCGAAATACAACAAAGGAGTTTCAAAAAAAGGAAGGAAGAAGGCACCATTTAGGATGGACAGGGGAACGCATAATCTATGCATAAGAAGCCTAGAAAAAATAAAGAAGTTCCTGAAGCAAGGAAAAAAGTTGAAGGAGAGAGTAGTAGGTGCTGAAAAACAGGACAGCAGTGAACCGAAAAAAATTATACGTAACGAAACAAAAAACCTGTTCTATTTCAACAAAAAGTAAGGCTTACCTAAATTTTAGCTCGGGACCTCGCATGTTCCTCCCTGGGAGCGCTGATCCCCATGGATGCAATAGTTGTATCCCTCTGAGGGATAAACTGCGTTACATCCTTGGAATTAATTGTCAAACCAACTTCTCTATTATGTCAGCTAAAACTCATCTAAATCCGACTGCTTCTGCTATTGAAACTAAATCTAACATTATCTTTAAAAATTCGCTGATAAATTTCAGCGCAAAGAGTGATTTTCGCTTGAAAACGGTGGAACGATCGACGTACGCGCACATGTGGAGCCCTGCAGTCGTCGCCATGGCATGTTTTGGGCCGAAGACACTCCGAAACAATCGCGCCTCATTGTCTTCAGTTCTGCAGCGAACATTTTTTAGCTGAATTTCACATTTCTGGCCACACATCGCCTCCGCGATGAGGGGGTCTCTTGCACCCGAAGATGATTGGCAGTTATAAGGCCGCCGTCACACGGCGACCAAATGGTAACGTTTCGTCATAATCATCTACAGTCAGAGGTACTCCTCGGTCTGTTAGCGCCGCAATACCGTCAGATGTCAGCCTTAGTATGAGACCAGTTTGGTCAAACTAAGGCTGAAATCTAATTGTGTCGTGGTCCTGGACAGACCAACTAGTGCTGCTGACTGTAGATGATTATGATGAAACGTTACCATTTGGTCTCCCTGTGACGGCGGCTTTAATTAGTCATGATTCTGTCTAACAATGACCACCTTAAGTGGCAGCGTGCAAACCTACATGTAGACTAGGGTTCGTCTGATGATGCCATTTTTGGAGAAATAGAATATTCCAAGACAAAACCCTCTTCCGTTAGTTTTTTTTAATATGAAGCCGTGTCACACTCACGGCACACTGACTCTCCTCACTGATGAGAAAACCAGTTGATGTCCCTTCAAGAGGATACACCTGTTTTATCCATGGGAATTAGCGCTCCCACGAGGTAACATGTGGGGTTCCGAGTTAAAAGTTAAGTAAGCCTTCCTTTTGTGGAAATAAAACATTTTCGATTTGTTAAGGACCGTTTTTTATCAGTTCACTGCTGTCCTGTTTTTCATCCTCTACTACAGGGGGATGCACGCGCATAAGTTAGTTTGCAATTTTAAAATATAATGTATCTTTTTATAAATGAGTGTACTTTATTGATTTTTTATGACATAGTTTAAAGATTGGAATTTTATAAAGATTTATGAATGAAAAATAATGTCACGTACATGGCCTCCATTTTCTGCTCCACGAACACGAGCTCTTTGTAAGGCAATTTCCATGACGCTGTTCTGATCATTTGAGGCTTTATGGAATGAGTTTCCTCCTGTGTGTTTGCTTTAAGTTGTTGGATAGTTCGAGGTTTATTTACGTACACCTTTTCTCTTACGTGCGTACAAAATTTTCTCCCAAATCTCTATACTGTGTTCCAATTATTTAGCTTTTACTTTCAAAATAAAAGTCAATTATCTTCACTCTCTCTTCGGTTTTGAATTTAATCATATTTAAATTGCCAACGATGTAACTTTATAATTCTGATAAGGAAATCAAAAAAAATACACGGAAAAAAGTATTTCGTTTAAAATGGTAAAGTGACCCCGTACTTTCAAGTACTTCGTTTATTTGTCACTTTACCATTTTAAACGAAATACTTTTTTCCTTGTATTTTTTTTTGTATTCCTTATCAGAATTATAAAGTTACATCGTTGACAATTTAAATATGATTAAATTCAAAACCGAAGAGAGAGTGAAGATAATTGACTTTTATTTTGAAAGTACTTCAAAATAAACGAAAGTACTTCACCATCCTGTAGTTTCTTTTTCATTTTTGATTTTCTTTCCTAACTATCCTTCTTAACTGTTTAACTGTCTCTATGCGCACGGGATCCTGTGCGGATCCTTTGTGCATTCACATTTCTGTGAATATGGAAAATGTGGAAGCCCAAAATGGCCGTAGGAAGCACCAAAAAGTAAAATAAAACCAAGCAATAAAATAAATTAACGCATGATGTTCGAGAACCTCCATATCAAAACTTTACGCCAAAAAAACACAAACATTGCACAAATAAAAAATGTAAAAAACTGGCAAAAACTCACTGCACAATACTGATTATTCTGGATTGGCTAATGCCAATCGTGGAATGCAATAAAATTTAACAATTTAGCACAAAATAACGGCCTTGTTCCTGACATCGACCTTCAAATCAACACTTTTTAAACCCACTTCTCAATGTGATGTACATACACGTGCAGTGCTCAACACACGTTTGACATGTGCTTCAATCTATGATAAACCACATTAACCCGATCGAGATACAATATATCGATACCTTCTTCTAATAATTTCGACTCAAAATCGAGACAGTATTTCTTTAGTTAATTTTTTGGTGACGACTAACTAGCTTGCATCGCTAATTATTCTCGAAAACAGTTTTTCTGATTGACACAGGCTTCAATACTGCCATAATGCATGACGGTGTCTACTCTGTTCATGATATCTAGTTGTCTGCTGCTGTCAATCCTCACCTCTATTTCCACCCGTAGGTATACATGGTTGTGTACGCTGCTGGACATCAAGAGTTCTTCATAGTTCTGCTGTGCTGATGTCAAGGGCGATTTAAGAAACGAGTGTAATTAAAGTATACACCCTCTATGAGCGCTGAAAAAGAACAGTATTTATTATGATTCACTAGGCGGCATTTAAACGTTGATACGTTGTAGTTATCAACGACTGCATTCGTTCCATGCTACTCCAGATATAAGACTGAATTCCTGCATTTGTATGTGATGTCTCGCAGCTGCTGTCAGCACGAGTGCTCTAGAATTCTGTCTTCAATTTAAAATAATTTGGTGTCATAATCGATCAGTTACAACAGAAATATTGAAGACTCTTACCCAAGTGCGATTTCTTTGCAAGTTGCAATGATAGGGAACAGTTAATAATGTAATGAGGTACTAATGCCCATATTGAGCGACTGAAACTTTTTTGTCGCTCATTCTAGGCTTCTCGCAAGTTTTGACCAAGTGCATCAGGCCACTATTGTAGCAGGCACCAGGTCTCAAACCATTAGGGATGGTTGAAATTTGTCCTCTGTTGCCATCTTTTGTCAACCTTGACACAGAGTTTGGATTGTTTTATTGTTTACACAACTTTTTATCGTTGTCGCTCTTGACTTGCATGGCTGACTCTCCCTCTACCCAGTCAAAATAATCTCTGCCTCGTGATCGCGTGTTTGAATTTCTCTTCGCCTGTTGAGCCGCAACGCTGTGTAGCGCAGCATGCCCTTGCGTTGTAAGTTATTGACCCTGTTTAAATGTTCCCTTGCTCTTTTTGCTAATCTTTTGCCCAACATCATGCTACCGCATATTTAAATTACATCCTCAATTTTCCTTACTCGAACTCAATCCCTTTACTCTCTCTTCCTTGATCACTCCACACACACCTCCCTTCCTTGATCACTGTACACACACCTCCCTTCCTTGATCACTCCACACACACCTCCCTTCCTTGATCACTCCACACACACCTCCCTTCCTTGATCACTCCACACACACCTCCCTTCACGTTGGCTCCCGCATAAATTTTCTCCTTTCTGGCATTGCTACTCATGACGGATTTTTACCCACGATTTCCAATGCATAAGTAATGTTTTTCAAAAAAATAATTGAAAGTCCCCAATATTATTAATATCCCTCCGGGGGTCCTCCGGAAAACAAGTTTTTTTGATCCGATTGGTCTGAAATTTGGTCAGTATATGTATTTTTGCAAGACAAACATATTTGACCTTATAAACTTTTTGATTTAGGCATTAGTTTTTCCGAAAAATTTGAAATATTAGTTTTTTGGGTCATTTTTATACCTTTTTCAAAAGAATGTAAGTCATTGAGTTTTTATGCTAGAACAAATTCAAAGACAGTTTTGGAATCCTTGAAACATTTCTAACAAAGATATATTCTGACATTTTGTATTTACATTTTTTTATGTTTTATATATGTGATATTTGACCAATATATAAAAAAAACAAATTTTTTGATATGAGCTATGATAAAAAAAATTAAATGGAAAAATGGAAAAAGGGGCAATATAACTTTGTTAGAAATGTTCCAAGGATTCTAAAACTGTTTTTGTTTTCTTCCTAGCATAAAAACTCAATGACTTCTATTTTTTTGAATGTTGAAAATTAGAGGTTTTGAGTATAAGCATAAAACCACATTTTTTGTTGAAGTGTAATATAAGGATAATTTATGTAATTGAATGCTGTTTTCATTTTTATTTCGATAATCTCGAAACATAACTTCATATTCACACTGTGATTTGTACTTCGAAAAAAAAATAAAAAAATAAAAAAAATAAACATTTTTATTCATATAATGAAATTTTATATTTGTAGTCTGATTCTTTTGAAATTTGACTATAATATGTAACTTTTTAAAAGAAACACAATTTCTTCTATGTATCTTTTCGATTCAGGCCTTAGTTTTTGAAAAAAATTTGACATATTGGTTTTTTAGTTCATTTTTATTGAAATTTCAAAAGAATATAAGCCATTGAATTTTTATGCTAGAACAAAACCAAAGACAGTTTTAGAATCCTTGTAGCATTGCAAACAAAGTTACAGTATAAAATATTCAAGTTTCCGTTTTGTTTTTTTTTATATGAGGTCGAAATGGGGTCGAAAATGCGGAATTTTTGGTCCCCTTACACCCCCTGGGGGGGGATCTAGTGTCCGTATCGCCATAAAATTTTAGGACCGAATAGTACACCACCTAAGGGTCCTTTTTCAACAAAAACATGAAAAATGCTCATCGGACCGACAGGGGCCTGGGAGGACCCCCTTAATTTATGTGAATTAGCCTTTACACCCATCATATTTTCTTAATTGTCATATCACGGAGAAATAAAAGTCATTTCAGTTCCCAATGACAGCTAAATAATTTTATTTTCATTCATAATAATAGAAAATTGTTTTCGAACACAAATTCCTCTAAATATTTGTAAAATGATAACTTTGATAAATTTATTATTCGTGATCATCACAAAATTTCCTTGTATTTCTATGCTAACAGGCTTTACATTAGAACAGCAAACTCCTTTCTTTTTTAACTGAAAGACTACCACCTGGAATTTAGCTCAGTTTAGAATCGCATGACCATCTGTAGAATCTAATTCTGAAAATAGCTCTTTCTTACTTGTTTTAAATTTCCTTCATAATTGGTTTTCGTTCGAACTATGGAAACTAAATCAACGCAATGAGAGCAATACCAATATATGACACAACCATTTTTTTCGTGTGCTGCGAATTTCTTTGTAAAACGTACTCTCCTAATTTGCACGAGACACTTAGTTCGACGCGTTGCTCTCATTGCTAATTATAATCACAGTTGTTCGAAAATTTACAGCGCTAAATGATCTTACGTAATATTTGTATATTTGACTCTGCAAAATATCTACTAATTTAGTATGAAGTTCTGATAACTCATGTTAAAAATGAGAGAATGTTTGAAACGCCCTTTATTCCAAATTACGCATTAAGAAATATTTCGAGAGGTCCGCTTACATCTCCCCGGAAAATTTAGAAGTGATGTGTGGAAATATGAAAGTAAATACACCATTTTGTCTTCGAACATAACTGCGGTAGATTTTCATGTACTGAACAAACTTTTTGTAAATCGTCCATACCAAAAAATTACTCGGAAGAACCTCTAACACATTGAAAATAGTTTTACATGCCAGCTTTCGCAAGCCGAACAGTAGTTGTTTAGCAATCATTTTCAAGTCATTGCAATATGAAGAGCAAAGTTGTCGTACACTTTATTTGAAACAATTCGATTGACAGAGTTTATTAAGCTATCAAGTGACAATGAAACCAACAATTCAGTTTGAACCGTAAATCGTACTGAAGATTGAGTGGACATCTTGAGCACACGCACTTCTTTACTTGCGTTCATATTGGGACAGCAGCAGTCAGAGATCAAGTCCTGACTCTGCGAACGCCCTTTAGTGGCTCTAGGTTTTGACAACAATTTAACAGCAATCTTTATGTACAATATGTCCACACAAAAAAAAGGGTAATCATGTTTTTTCCAACCTTATTTAATCAGAAGCATTACTTTATTAGATGAAGCATTTTGATCAATTCGCAGTTAACCTAAGCAGAAATGCGTTAAAAACGTTTCACACGTAGATGAAATAAAATGCATGAATAAATGAGGACATTTCTATTATCTCTTGATAAATTACCCCCCTTGTTTCAGAAGTTTGCCTGGAAGTAAAACAGTCCAGAGAGCATCATTTTTAACAAGTTGTTTATTTTTGTTGTAATTAAATTCATGTAAGTTCCTTAATTAATGCAAGCCGAATTACGCTACAGATAATAGCTTTCTCGAAAGTGGAATCGCGTAATCGTAGAAGAACTTAGGTTATGTTACCGAGTTAATACGGTAAGTATAAACGAGGGCAGAGATGACGTCAAGATATGAAAGCGGAAGATAATAAGCGCTTTGCAACGCGATTCCAACTAGTAATTGAGGCTGCTCTGTACGGGGCATGATGAGTAAAGAAAATTTACGCTGAACTCTTCGCTCGCAGTGACAGTTGATATTTGTTGTCTGAGTTAGATATCGAAATTATTTAGTGAAGTTGACCATCCAGTATTTCCTTTCTCTACCTTGCTGCATCAATCATAATCAAAACGAATGGGTTTTCTATGCCCAGTTTGTCGACAAGTCAGTAGAGTTGTGCTGCTATGGTCAGGCTCATCTTTGTTGAGAGTTCCGATGCCTGGCTTTGAAATCGACTGCATTCATTATTTGGACGAAAAAGAATTTAAGCAAAATCATCAACAAAAATGAAAAATTTAGTCACTTTCTTCATGCTCAGCCACTAAAATTTTACAAGTTTATTCACCGATGAGTACCATCGAAACCAATTGATTTTCTAAGGTTTGAAAACTATTGTTATATCCCCACTTACTGTGTGTGGCTTCACCGAAGTGTATATTTTATTATTTTCTCATGAACTGGGGGTAGTTAAATTGAACATTAGAATAAGGTATCCTTAAATTACCGAATTGTTAGGCCTCGAAAGGATCTCATAACTTCGAGCTTCAATATGTTTTACGCAAATGCAAAAGCTTCTTTCAATTTTTTCGAAATTTAAATTTTGTGTAAACCCTTATATTACTACCATTACTACATAGGTGTGGGCCGATTAGGGCTGTTCTGCACCCCTGATTGTGTACATGCAAACAACAGCAGCCTCTAGCGCTACAATGTTCTTCACTCATCCGTCGTGAGCAGCTTTTGAAATTTTGACTCAACATTTCTTTATTAGTTTTATAACAATATTGGAAAAGGAATGTTGTTGCATGGACAGCATCAAAATAGCAGAACAGAAACATATTTCGCATTACCCATTGCAGAAATATGACACTTGTTGAATAAACTTTTGTGGGTCACGACATTACACTCACTCAACAGAGATTAGGCCCCAAGAGAAGGGAAAATTACCAATATTTTCATTCATGACAAAGTTAAGAGAAACGAGGCCCCTGCGAATGCAGTCTCCGCACGTGCGCCATCTCTAAGCTTGGCCAAGTCGCGCAACTAGGTTTTTGTCTTGGATTTTACGGTAATACGGTCCGGAACGTTGCCAAAGTTTCAAGCACCGAATTCCACTCATTACAACAGCACTAATGAGGATGTGTCCTGCTTCACAATTTACTTATAATGGTCTCGAAGAGTTTGGACGGTCTGCTCGGCAGCAGTCAGTGTGGTGAAACTTCAAGTACTAGACCCGATGATTACGGGGTGTGAGGGAAAGAATGGGCCTTGCTTTCATGACTTGTTTAATAAAGTATTGTCAATGGTTTTGACTTCAGTTCCCACAACTGCGAGCTCTTTGTTTTAATAGGTAAAGTCTCTCGCTGCAGGTTTTGGGTGAAGCCAACTCACTGGTAGCTCTACTGTAGTCCCATTTGAGCTACCTCCTTGCCAGGAATGTTTTCTTCCCTTTATGGCAGCAATAACACTCTGTGATGTTAGCCGGATAGTGCTTTTGCTTCATTATGAACTAAAATAAAATTAGATACAAATGGGTATGAATCACCAATGTAGTAAGTCTTTCCATTTAAAAATAAGAGACCTACAGGGTGTCCGTAAAGTCTCTTTAACATTTCAAAAATGTATTACAAATGTTATTGGTCAGATATTTTATACAGATTTGTTTCATTATATACAGTGTTTATTAAAGTTTTGAATCACATTATGCATTTGTGTGTTTCAGGGATCCAATGAACCCTTAAAAAATTGCTACTCCTTAAGAGAAGGCACAACGTATCTCAGGTTTATTAAACAAAATCGGATGGGTGAACTCAGCGAAACTACAGAACTATGTATGGAAGAGATCCACTATCACGTCCGTCACTTCCTGAATGGCACAAGCAATATATGGAGACGTGGACAGTGTTAGATAAAGGGAGGAATGGGCGACCAAGAACATCAAATCAAAACATTGATCGTGGAAGACAATCCTTTTCTCGTTCTACCACCAAGTCCATCCGTACTGCTGCCACACAGTTAGAGCTAGCGCGTTCACCAGTGCACAAAGTCCCACACAAGAACTTGCGATTGCGTTCTTACAAAGTGCAACTCTTACAAGCGCTCGAGCCGCACGATGAACCAAGATGAAAAGAGTATGCAGTTAACATGCTCTCTGGACCGGTGGATTTCGAGGCCGGTAAATTGGAAGGGATGGGCCAATTCCCAGGCCACCACTTTCACCAGATATAACTTCCTTGGACTTGTTTCAATGGGGTTATGTTGAAGATATCGTATATCGAACAAAGATAAAGGACATTACTAGACCTAAAGCATAGGAATACTTCATTGATCAATTATTGATGAAGCTATGCTACTGCGAACATGCAAGAAATTGAGTACTGTCTTGATGTTCTTCGTGAAACTGATGGTGCCCATGTAGAAGTCTATCAAATGAAGTAAAACACTTTAACAAACGCTGAATACAATAGAACAATTCTGAATAAAATATCCTGTCAATTGCATTTGTAATAAATTTTTGAAATGGTAAAGAGACTGATGGACAACTTTTAGTATAAGAGAATACATTTGGCCCCATACCTATATAATTTTTAAATATTTACCTACATCATGTAATACCGGAACTGCACGCAGTAAATCTTTGCTTCAAAAGATTTCAAAGCTTCTTCAAAACGTTTACTGCTTGATACGAGTCATAAGCGATTAATAGTTAAAGTCGATTTGTTCAAGATATAAAAAGGGGTAATGCACACCTCGTAGGTGCACTAAAGACAGATGCAATTTTTGATATTTCCGTACGGCCACTTTGTAAGAGAATGTGCACGTTGGTCCACAAGTAACTCATCCATTTTAAGAATCATCAAGAAAGACTCGAAACATCAAGAGTTCAAAATAATTCAATACAATGAAAGAAAGTTAGAAATAGTTGTTATACATCATGTGTGAGATCCAAAATCTTTTAGATGACCACCATCAAAAAAACATGTGCTCTGCTTATGGTTCTATTCATTACGTCACACAAGATCTCTGTAGCTGTACTGATAACTCCTTGAGAGATGTTGCTTTTCAATTCCTAAAAGGTATCTGGTTTGTTGATTTCAATTCTTCTTTTAAAACACAGTATGTCCCAGAGGAATGTTTAAAAAGCATTTACAAATGGAGATCGAAATAGCCGAGACAGATGACTGCAATATGGAAATACCTGGTATGGAAAATTGAGCAACCATATACTCTTTGTATTTGAGCAGTAGCCATCTTGCTTGAGCCAGGTATTCTTTGTGATTATACTTCCCTGCTCAGATTGAAAATGTTCTTGAATTGTCAGCCTATAGCTATTTCTATCATGAGTCGCTGTTCCTGCAAAATTGACCAGTGATTCGTGAAGGTGCGAGGATATTAATTTTGAATTTTATCTGTACATTTGAAATTATCTGCAACTCTTTATGCTTACTAGTTTACTCGGTATCAATTTTCGAAAAGCGTAAATTATTAATGAGTCACACGGTGCTGTGTACAACACTTCTCCAGTTATGAAAATATCTCAAAAGCCAGAAAAAATGTTACAACAATACAAATTTTCACCAAAAATTCAAACATTTCTCTCCTTAAAATATTTTGATAGTATATTTATGTTGTGATATAATTTCGTCATATCCAGCGTCCAGAAAATTTTGTGCTATGGATTACCTTGAATGTTGCGACTGGCCCTCGTATTCACTTCGAATCTCCAAGAAGATCTGCGTCTATCATCATATTTGGTGAGATATTCCATCGTGAGTTATCTACAGATGAAAAGTATGCAAACTCTTCTACCAGGAACCTTCTAGAAACACGACATCTGGGCAAGCCTCCACGATTCAGCCACCGTACAAAACGTGTTACATCGTCGTATTCTACCAACGAGTGCCCGAGGTTACCATCTACCACCATTTGAGTTATCCTGAAGATATAATTCTCCTATTTATAGGAATATTTCTTATATATTAGTAAGTATTTCATCATGGTAACTCATATACATATTATTGATTCAATTAGGCATATCTCCATATATGTTAGGATGATTTTCATGTTTATAGAACGACGTTTGATCGAGGTTTCAGCTCGCGGTAGGT